>NW_019775537.1:8877-30425 GCF_001039355.2 Lingula anatina
AGGTCAAAGGTCAAATCCAAGGGTATATTTGAAATCTACACATATGACTTTTGGAAAGCCGTCTATAGAAATTTTTCCCATAACTCCTTCCGTAGGGTAGATAATTAGCATTTAATTTTGCCATTTTTAGACAAGGGTGCATTGTAATGCGTGCCACACCCAGACCCCAATACCGACAAAGCCCAAATTTTACGTGGAACAAGTTGAGATTATAGGTGACCTAAATCCATGAGATGGGTACGGGGGCCCTTACCGTCTAGGAGGAGAAGCGGTAACGGTAGCCGTCCGGCGGAGCCGGCGGAACGATCCGGACGGGACCGAAACCATGTGTACCGCCAGCGCTAACGCTGGTGGTACAATAATATCGTTTGGAAAATAACTCACTGATTTAATTATGCTTTTGCAACATGAAATTATCATTAACTTTGCCGGTTCACGTGTACACAGTACCTTGCTATCAGTGCTGCTCTTTTCTCCCCAACTCGCCACTGACATGCTAACCACATCGTTTCAAAACAACGTTGGTATGCTCCTTTACTTTTGGTGTTGGCAGTTTCGCCCCGGGGACATCGTTTTCGGTTAAAAACAACGTATCGTTTTCACCCATCTTTGCACTGCTCCTGTACAAAATGTCCGCTTGCTGCCCCCCAAGTTAAAAATCGTAGCACGTGGGTAGTTACGCAAGACCTGTGACGTACATGTATAACACACTTATTGAAGTGCCTGAATGGGTTGTTAATGGTTCAACATCTTGGTGTTGATCTCAATTGCAAGTACAGGTAGCATCATCCTGATAGGGAAAAGTTTTCTTACCTGACAATGGGCTAGGCAAGTTATGGGCATTTCGTGGAGCAGTAACATGGTGCCTTGGCAGGGAAGGACCTTGCTCTAAACTTTCATAAGGCGGTGGGCTGCTCCATGATGTGGCCCCGTGTGTCTGGCAGGCAGCACTGAAGCCTATTTAAAAACTTATCTACATTATACAGACTGTGAGATAAGACAGTCCTTTTGTACTTTTTCTTGGAGAAACATTGAAATGGAACGCAGTAATGTACATTAAAATATGCACTCAATGGACGAAAGCAAGTAACCCAAATACCTTGTAATACAGTACCAATGCTCATGAAGACACCCAAATTGAGATATAAAAGAACCATCTATATGAGAAACTAATTTTACATCGTCCATGCGGATAAAAACTGGACATGATCTTTATGATATTATGTTATTTATAATTAGCCTACTTGCATATCCCCACGTGTATGTAGACTCCATTTGGCTAACTTCAGATATTTTAAATAAATGAAAAAACCGACTTCATAAATAAAAGTTGTGATTTTTTTGTCAATTAATATAAAATCTGTGCTACTCATATCTCAATCCCCTCATATAAGATAACTGCCGTATTTTTGGTATAGCCTTGTACTATACATACAACTGTATACCGGGTGGACTCAGAGAATTCTCCTAGACCATAACTGACACTGCATAACATTAATAATAAAACAACACAAACAACATATAAAGTGCATATGGACGCAGTTAGCGCACGAATTTTATTTCAAACCATCTTCAATCATTTACAAACAATATAAATAAATAATTAAATAAATAAATTATAAACACGAGGAGACCCTCTCCTCACCAAAACTCCTTATCATCTCTTCCTTTTATATATAAACAGGAATCACCGGGATATCACATCCCTAACAGCTCTTCTGAGCTCATCTTTCCCTTACCTAGGGAATCACCAGGATATCACATCCAAACAGCTCTTCCGAGCTCATCTTTCCCTTACCTAGGGAATCACCGGGATATCACATCCCAACAGCTCTTCCGAGCTCATTTTTCCTTACAAAGGGAATCACCAGGATATCACATCCAAACAGCTCTTCCGAGCTCATCTTTCCCTTACCTAGGGAATCACCGGGATATCACATCCCAACAGCTCTTCCGAGCTCATTTTTCCTTACATAGGGAATCACCAGGATATCACATCCAAACAGCTCTTCCAAGCTCACCTTTCCCTTTTTAGGGAATCCTAAGGATATAACATCCCAACAGCTCTCCCGAGTTCATCTTTCCCTTACATAGGGATTTAACAGAATATCACAACCCAAGCACTTTCGATTTCATTTCTCCCATACATAGGAAATCACCAGAGACCACCTCCCAAACACCTCTTTCGAACTCATCTTTCCTTTACATACGGAATCACGAGGATATAACATCCAAACAGTTTCCAAGCTCACCTTTCCCTTTTTAGGGAATCATAAGGATATAACATCCCAACAGCTCTCCCGAGCTCATCTTTCCCTTAACCCCATAGCGCCTGTCAGCATCTGACCTAGAAAGTGCTCTTGGTCCTGAGCCCTCTACACGGACGCACTCAATTTTACAGGCGGCCTCATTTAATCAATGATAATATATTCACTTGTTTAGAAAACACCTATGAACTGTACATTTTTAAAAAGCCAACAATGTAAGCTTTAAAGTCATATCAGTTTTATTCATATTTGTTAACTAAGGTAGAAATAGCAGGAGTTTAAATATATGACTTGCTTTTCTCGTAGAGAAGTAAAAAACAAAACTTTAATTTCAGCATGCACATTCTTTTTCACTTAACCAAATAATTTGTTGAAATTTTCTCATAAACATTCGAAATATGTTTTAAACAATTTCAGAAAGATATCGTATTTAGTTTTTGAGTTATAATAAGTTTCCTGGGATGCGTGCTGTACCTAAAAACCTTCATCATGCCAGCTAGTTGCACAATATACTGGCGGGCTAGCTGACTGGAAGACTTCCACCTAATTATGTTTATAATTACAAATAGATTGTAAATTAAGTGCCTTTTTCAATAGTTTTTCTCTAGTTTTTTAATCAACTGAACCCGGATACTCATAAAATTTTGTTTTGCACTCAAATCATATACAAGAATACAAACAATATCATGAGCAAATATTACACTTTCGTGAATAAAAATTGCATCATAAAAATACAAGCAAACGTGGAATTTGTACTAATACACAAGCAGGAAAAGACATGTTGATACAACGCACTAGTAAACATATTACATCTGTATTTATGCACAAGCAGGAAAAGCCATGTGTAGATGCAGCACACAAGTAAATATATGTCATTTGAACTTCTACATAAGCAGGAAAAGACATGTTGATGCAGTACAAAGAAACATATGACATTTGTATTTATGCACAAGCAGGAAAAGACATGTTGATACAGCACACAAGGCAACATTTAGCCTGACTTGCCACGGAACGTTTACAGTCATTTTATCAGCAATATAACCCTTCCAATTACTATTGTCGTCTGCTTGGTTACTGCCGTTAGTATCATCAGCGTTTTTCATAAATCAAGCCCGCGTCCGAATCTGCTCTCTGACAACTCATACTAGCCAAAGGTACATAATCTTTAAAGTTATCGGAGTATCAAAATCTATCAAGGACGCTTCCCCGAAGTCTGAATTTTCAAACAAATCTAGAATATTTCTCAACCCATAATTTCTGCTGACTTCTCGTCGCCATTTTGACTTCTTAGCGCCTCGACAATGGTTGAAATAAATCGCTTTTTCATCATCCAATTCTTGCTACACGTCTTTCAAAAGCCAGTAGTAAACAGAAAACTAACATTAAGTTATTCTTGTGACAGAAGCAGGAATTGTTACAAACGACAGAGGACAGTACAATCATGTAAACACAGAAACCGCGTATAAGCAGTTCCCGGCACTGAGGACTTTTTAAAATGAACCGCATATGTGCGGTTCCCGGCGCTATGGGGTTAAATAGGGATTTAACAGAATATCACAACCCAAGCACTTCCGATCTCATTTATCCCATACATAGGAAATCACCAGAGACGACCTCCCAAACACCTCCTCCGAACTCATCTCTCCACTACACAAGTGCAAAACTACCTCCCAAACAGCTCATATAAATCAATCATTAAATTAATATATTAATAAACATAAATCGCACCTCCAAACACACACCCATGCACACTGTACGCCTACACTCTAACACAACATACACTATACTTATTTTGAAAACAAAAACATTGAATAAAAATAAAAATAGCCACTGCAGCAATAACCAATGTAGTTATAAAACAAAATGAATCACATGTACTAATCAAATTAAAACAACAAAACCATAAACAAAATTTGAAAAATAAAAATGTACGTGTCAACTGGTCTGCGCTAACTGGTCGAATGAACAACTGTCATGACTTACCCACAATTCTTACCAATATCACAACACAATATATACAGTGTCGCCCCCTAGGAAAAAATAATTCCATTCTTATTCACTTCGCTCAAACGAATAGAATTATATTTCTCCTAGACCATAACCGACACTGTATACCATTAATAATAAAACAACACAAACAACATATAAAGTGCATATGGACGCAGTTAGCGCACAAGTCGAAAACAAAGAACGGGAATGTTAAGTTATACAGACCCAATTTTTTACTAACAAAAAATCTGTCGGAAATTATCTGTCACATAGCCATCTTTAGCTGTTACCAAACTCCACTTTCCATGTCTTTTAAATAACCTGTCTAGAACACCAGCTCTTGTGGCAGCAGTAGCAGCACCTGCTCTCAAACTATGTAAAACAAATTGTTTTATATCTTTAACAAGAGGAGAAAAAAAGAGGAAATTAATAATTCTCTCATTCTAGTATATGAAATAGGCTTATCATCATATCTAATATTGAAGTGCTTGGTGACAGATCTAAAAATATACAAATCCGAATGCTCAAGATTCACACAGAGAACAATTGCTCTAAATTTTTAACAGGACAAAGCTTTGAATAAGTTCTACATGTAGCAATAACCATATGAGAACCATCTCTAGAGATGTCCGTTTTGCTCTTTTCAATAAAAATCGACATGTATGAATCATGAAACAAAACATCACTAATCCTTAAATTTAACAGCTCTAAAACTCGAATAAAGCCTGCATAAAAAAGCAAGCAAGCACATATAGCACATTGAGAATACACATTTCCTTCTTCAAAATTTGCATCAAACATTTTTTCCAAAATATCTGGATATATGGGCTCCTTTTTGCAAACTGGCTGTGACTTGTGCCTCTTATATACCTTCCGACACGATTTTTACTAAATTAGAGTCTGTAGGAAACTCTGCGCTTATAATGGCATACACCCATTTAAGCCCGTAAAAAGCCTGATAAACAGGACTAGAAGAATTGGACTGTTCTGCTAAGCACGACAAGTACAAAGCAACAGGAAAACCTTTTGCCGGAAAATTCCCTTGATTGCCGTTCTTCTTCGCCCATAATTCCCATCGCATGAAAGCTGAATAATAACCCTTGACTGTGTTCGATAACCGACTCTCAGACAAAAAATCCAGCAACCAATGGCATTTTACCAGCCATCTCGTCAGGAAGCTCAGAAATGTCATCCTTATAAGCCTGCAAAAACAAAAAGAAAAATTAATTAGTAATTTAAAATCACTTTCATTTATTTAAAAAAATCAAATCTGACTGCCAGCATTTTAAACGGCAAATCCACTCTACCAAACAAACCTCCAGGAACATAACAAGCTTTTTCTCTCGGTAATTCTACATATGCTACAGCTTCCTTTATAAAAACCTGCCTTTAGATAATAAAGGACAAAAACTAGCTGAGTGCCAACAAGGTAAAATCACCGTGCCACAAGCCTTGCATTGCATTAAATACAGTATAACTCTAGATAATACACACATCGGGGGCACAAACCAACCATTCATACCACCCCAATGAACAGTGCCCACCGCACCAGGAGTCCAATATCTAGAATTAAAAAACTGGCAATTTATTGTTATGATCAGAGGCAAGAAAAAATTCAATTTCATGCGGCCCCCAGACTGAATCTAAATAATTGAAAATACTATCTGGCACGCCCAATCATCATAGTCTACTAATCTGCTGATTTGATCTGCATATACATACAGAAATCTTGCATACATTAGATACCCAAAGTTCCATTTGTTTCATACTGTTTCTGCTCAAAACAATTTGTTCATTCCAACATTTAGCTTTAGAAATATCAAAACCCAGACATTTTGTCATAATATAAACCATATTGCAAGTAACAAAAGACATAGAAATGATCTGACCTACTAAACTAGCAACTAAACGCACATGAACGCTGCCTTTTCCTCTAAACAGAGAACGAATATCCGTTATAGTCTAAAGAATTTTAAGAAGTCTGTAATCAGAATGCATAAAGTGCCTTTCTCTAAATTCAAATTATACCCTAAAAATAAAATCTCAATACTAGGAAACCACGTTGATTTTTCAACTTTAGGAACAAATCCGCTGTTGATAAGATCTTGCTTAATTTAAAGCAATATTGTCACATTCGCTGTACTGCGAATGACAACCAAAACCATCATCTAAATACATAACCACTTTATTGCCCTCTCCTCGCCACTTTTTAACCAGCAGCCTGGTCACTTTAGTAAAAATATAGCATGCCGAACTGAGACCAAATGTTAAAACTTTAAATATAAAAATTTTGGAAGCATTTCCAAATTTCCAAGAAAACCTTTAAAAATTAGAGTGAGACTCAAAATTATCAATGTGATAATATACAGAATGTAAATCAAATTTGAAAACAAAAATCTCCATTTTAAATAAAACATTACGAATTTGTTCAAATTTTACTGAAAATTTCCAAAGATGTTTATTAACATGCTGCAAATCTAAAATTAACCGCTTTTTACCGCTACTGCTAATGGCCACTGTAAGCGAGTTAAC
Source organism: Lingula anatina (assembly GCF_001039355.2). Next base: position 15,666 of record NW_019775537.1, read on the forward strand.
TTCAACAGATATATCTGAACACTCACTAATAAAGCCTCTGACCAATAAATCTTGTATTGCCTGCTCAACAAATGCACTGTGCAAAATAGCAGATTTATTATTATCCAAACGAAATGATGCGGGTATAGAGAAAAAAGGAAGCTTGTATCCATTTTTTTAAACATCAAGAATAAATTCATATGTGCCAATACTTTTCCAAAATGCTAATTTACTTCTTAAGGGGCCCGCACACGTTGAGCATTTGGCGCGTGCCACTTGCGCTGCACCGTTTTCTCATCGTGTGCGGGGGTATTTTGGTGAGATTTTTGCCTCACGCGCGGCTGAGCAAAATTTCTCACGTGTTTGATTTTTTTGGTCTCTTGAGGCAAATGTCTCAGCGTGTGCGGGGTGCAAGCGCCGATTGCTCACGCCATGCTAACAATGCGCATGTGCCAGTATAGCCGGAAACAAACAAAAATGGCAGCCCCCAGTGAAGTCAACAAAAATGTACACAGTTATAGTTAGTCTGATTGATTAACGTGGTCACCATTATCCATTACTATCAGAAAAAACAACAATATGTAATGTTTCCTTAAACACATGATCCCGCAGTTCACAGTGCGTCCGCTAGGGGCAGGCCGGGAGGCACCTCTGCTGAGCAAAGAGCGCAGCGTTTGCGGGGAGCTGAGGAGTCCGAGCATCTTGCTCAGCGCAAGTGGCGCGCGCCAATTGCTTACCGTGTGCGGGGTGCTTTAGCCTACCTTTAACCCAGATATCTACATTGCCTTGCTTGTGCTCAAATTATCGATAGTAAAAAATAATTTATCATATTTCACATCAAAACAATACTTATCTTTAACAAAATCATGGACGATTGGTTTCTGAGAATCCTGGTGCACTTCCTGGTGTTTTAGTGTAGGGACAATCTCTCCTACAATGGCCGAAGGACCCACACGCAAAACACGACCCGCTCCTTCCTTGTCCGTAGGGGCTGACAGCAGAAGAAGTGGCTGGTGGTGTGAAAGAACCTGGACTGACTTCTCCTGGTGCAACACAGGGAAACGCCCATAGTTGTCCAATAAAAATAGGCTGAGCACAGTAAACAGGATAAGTACTACTAACGTTAGATTTGCTGGAGCCATGACCTCCCTTCGAAATAGGTTTGCTCAAATACGCTTTTTCAATGCCTTGCTTTCCGCTCTGTTAACTTTCTTTTCATCCTCAGAGTCACTGGCCAAAGGATTGGCTTCGTAAAAGCGGACAGTGTCCCACCTGTGTCAATAACTCTTCTAATTCAGTATCGAAATCAAACTGAATGCGACTGCCTTCTTGACAGCATTTGGCTGAAACCTCGGTCTTAATCTTTGTTAGATAAAACCATGTAATTCGCTCATTAAGATTTCCAACTCAGAAGTTACTTGAGCCTTTAGGTCTTTTAACGATTCCGCCTGCGACTGCACGGACTCTAGTATTTGTATTAGCGAAACGCCCTCCGACACCACTGAAAAATGCGCGCTCCAAAATTTACGTGTCAACTGGTCTGCGCTAACTGGTCGAATGAACAACTGTCGTAACTTACCCACAATTCTTACCAATATCACAACTAACACAATATATACAGTGTCGCCCCCTAGGAGAAAATAATTCCATTCTTATTCACTTCGCTCAACCGAATAGAATTATATGGATCATGTGACTGTGGTGATATACGCAGTGTTCGGTATTTAGTTCTGGTTAAGTGCGAGTACTTTCTCTCGGTATGTGTGTCAAATAATTTACTGCCACTCTCTCGCGATGAATGCACTGAACACCTTCTGCTTATGTTCGAGTTGTTTTGGTCTATAAAGCCTGGGTGACAAGGAATTATCTCACACTTGGCACCTTGTTTACCACTGGATATCTTTTTAGGTAGGGACATATACCGGTACAGTGTGAGTTGATAAATAAATTGAAAAATCTTTATCATTTATATTTCTACTATTAGTCACACCTTCTTCTCAACTATTTTTGTCTCACATCTGATAGCTTGTGATATCTGAAAGGTTGGCTCTGGTTCCTAGATGTCACATTTTTATTCTTTGTATTCTTTGAAATAGAAAGCATGTGCTCTTCCTAGTTACTGCCCACTGCTTATCCAATTTAACTCGGACATGACCTCATGTAGTCTCTCTCTATGAGTTTTCTAAGGAATTTTAAAATGGAAAAGACATAGCTCCTTGTTAGAAGAAAAAATCTTGATATCTAAATCAAATTAAATTAAATTTAATTTAAATATTTCCTCATTAATAATAATAATAATAGTTATAATACACACATATTGTAAAACTGACATTCACATGAACAAGCAACCTTTCTCTTTTATACTGACTCCGGGACATCACAAGATAAATGTTAACAAATCATTTTATTGAATTCGAAGAAAAAACTTACATGTAACTAACCACCCTGGCCCCGTAACTCGAAAGCAGCGCGTATTGTAAATAGCGATATCACATAGAGGCTACAATGTACTATATGGGACGAGTATGGGCGACTTATGGAATCGAGACACTTGCGCTCGGTCGCAATGCGCGATGCTTTCGTGTTACGGGGCCCTGATTTGCCTTATTATTTTTTGTGTTGGTTTGAAAGGTTGTAAAACCTTATCAGATAAAAACTCAATCCACTCATGCATTGATTGGCGTACACACTGCAGTTTACCTGCTGTAACCTATATTTTAGGTTGGTTTTCATGTGGGCTGCAGTCAGAAAACTATGGCAAATTTAAGTATGTAACGAGCATAAAATCTGCTGAGAGATCCCGCGTCTCTTGGACCCAGTGACATGATAAGATTAGATAAAAGGTCATCTATCTTTTCTCGTGACATGAGAATTCTAGTCATAGTTACATGCACAATAAAGAGGAAATTAGTTGATAAAAATTTGGAATTGCGTGATATTATTGATTAATCATTAACAGATGCAATTTTATGCAAGGGACCCACCTGTATTTAACTGTACTTGGTGTAATGGACTGGAGATTTGAGCAATAGCTCCTAAAGTTTGTTGTCCATATTCTCGTGGTTGTACATGTTGTCTATGTCCAGCTGGTGAGGAAGAGTCTTGCCACCAGTGGTGGCTAGCTGACACTCCATGGCTCGAACTGGCATTATTTATATCGGTGCTCTTATAACAAAAATGACATATAATGATATAAATAACACATATATTGTGACGCATCCATTTTGGGACTTAAAATGCTGAAAACTTATTATATTTTCAGAATTAAATGTAATTCAAACAAAAGTATCTGTCTTATAATGATTAATACATGCATTTGGGAGATTACAAGAGGTAAATGTTTTCTTACCTCTTTGGAGTCCATTGAATTTCTTAAATGCTTTCAAGACAGATCATGGGGACCAGATGTGTTGTCAACAGTGGTATTTCTGTCTCTGAAAAACACCCAATTTCTCAATAATCATAAGCTTTGTTGGTGCATGTGTACCACAGTGTAGCACAAAGACGATGACGTTACTATAATACTTACAAGTACATTGTAATAAAAATGTAAGTAAAAACACAAATACAGAAATATAGGAGTTACCATACTTATCAATAATCCCCGTAGATACAGTAAAAGGTTGATACAGGTAGCTGTTTACTGTGTATATTGACACATTCCGTAAAACGTACATGTTCCAATTATTTTCTTGGATGGTTACATATGTTGCTTCTTTTAAACGATGCCATTTATTCTCCCCACAGAAATAGCTTGATAGAAAAGATGAATGTACTACTAAGAAAGAAGACTTGAATGGCATTACAGTTTATTTTTTTAAAAAAAGCAGAAAAATGAAGATTCTGAAATAAGCCATAATATTTCATTAAAAAATGTTGGTGACTCTGGCGTAGCTAGTAGATGAACAACGTCCTATCTGTATAAAAATATCCTCACAAATTTAGAATCTTGACAAGAAAAATGACAAGAAATTAAACTGAATTAGTCTAATCCCAAAATTCAACTGATCTCAACTGCCATGGACAAATCCAAGGTAGGGATTGCATAGCAAGCTACATTGAATAAAAGTAAGAAACAGTTGGTCAAGTTAAAAACTGATATCAAAAGTAGGCATTTAAGAAGTTGATGGGGTGGTCAATGATCTGTTTGCATAATTTTACACGACAGGTGTGACAGGAAAGGAAGTTGCTAGGAACCGTAGTCTGTTCCCCATTACTTTGTATAGATGGCATTCGTCCTATATACCATACCAAGCCCAATACTTTGACTAACCATTAATTGTACTAATCATCTGAGACTTCTATTCCAAGGACTACCATTCCTGTCATACAGGAATGCTGAACTATTTTGAAAATTAAAGATTTTTTATTGAAAAAATTTATTATCTAAATTGGAGATTTTTTTTCAAAGTTCTCTATGATTATTGACCAAGTGTCCAATAAACAAAAGTGGACTAACTCCTCGAGTCATGCAAAATACTTGGTTAAAATGGTGTGCCCTGTATAACACAACTGGATAGAACACTATAGTGTTTTTGGTTGGAAGTAAGTTTTGTGTCGCACATTGAAGGGTGTCTGTACCTCGACTGACCCTTCAGCGGGCCCCAAACCCTCGCCAAGGGGGAGAGGGCCAGCTTCGCATCCGAAACCTGTTATTTCTATAAAACCGGACCCTCCTTCAAATAAGTCTGGATCCAACCCTGGAACAGGTGCCCTCTCCTCTCCACAAAGTCACACATACTAGTACGAAGTAGCACTTCATAAATACATGTAGGCCTACTAGTAGACTTGATAGACATTCATTTTACCCCAAGGGTCAGCAGAAGGATGAGAGATAAGTAGATACAAAGCAAATACCTTGCACTTGACGAGAACAAACGATGACACTTTTCTCTTCTGTTGTCGGGTTACATGTATTTCGACTTCCTGAACTACGCCCCTTCGCTTTGATTACAGTCCTGAAACTTGCTTTAGTCTCAGCGGTAAAAGATCCACTCACAAATACCCTGTACATGTAGTATGACGTCTTTTATTCTATGGTCCAACGCCTCTGACATTAACCCTGCCTAATGTTATTCAGAGAACCTCAAAGTGAAACTATGAAACTTTCCAATATGGCCGTATTTGTATAGGTAAATATGGAGGGGATTCCCCGTTTCTAAATATATGGAATACCTGCCATAACCAATACAACCAATCAGCATTACAAATGCAATCGACTCAGCAATATCACCCAATAAGAAAATCGATGCCTGGGATTTCTGGTTAATCTACAGGGCTGTAAACTTTGTTGACCTGCAATGCTTAGGCCTACTGCCGGCCTGTAAACTGAGAGTACATGTAAGTCTTAAGACTGCATTCCCATAGATTTAGATCGATCCATCCCTGGGGATTCACGCAAAATTGCTGTAAGCAGAGCGCGCACGGTAGTTAATTACCCCCTTACAGCTTTTAGTAGGCGGGACAGCAGCTTAATTAAGCCGGCTAAGCTGACAGTAATCTAGTGAGACTCCCCACAGGGATAGATCGATCTAAAATCTGTGGGAATGGGGTCTAAAATGGCTTGAAGATGACACAGGTAACACATGCATCGCTGTAATTTTACTTGGCCAGATTAATAATATGATTACGATTATTCTCAAGCATGCACACATTTTCTTAGCTGGCCTATATACATGTATAATAGGTAGTGCCTTGCAGTGGATAAAATCAGCTGCAAAAAGGAAAGTGATCAATTAATTAAAGTCTATTTTTCATTGTAATGACGCCCATCCTGTATGTGACAATTGTCACCCAAACCCAATATAGAGGTGCAATTGATGTCCCAGGCATGCTCTTAAAAATATTTAGTGCCCAGATTGCAAACTATGTCTGATTATTTTAGGGTCTCACGTAAAGAAGTTTATATCAAAGTTTCACTCTCCTAAAACCATGATTAATAAAAAATAATTCAACTTCTATCCTCAAAACGGAACGTATATGTACGTTACTGTCACAAATGCAAAACGTTCAACTACGAAACGTTTTACTCACTTCGAAAATTCAATCATCACTGGATTTTGTTCTTTGATTTATCTCCAACAAGTGTAACCTTGTCAAAAATAATAATATTTTTCTGTATAGAGCAATTAATTGTCTTTCAGCTACTGTAGTTTGCTTGTCAATGAATTTGAAAAAAAAAAACAAAAAAAAAAAAAAAACAAAAAAAAACGGGGGAAATACACCCTACCGACAGTAAAATAAGCATTAAATAAATTTATTTCCCCTCGTGCTCCAAATATTAATGTCAAACTATCATGGAATCACAATATATTTTTCGGTCAGCAAAAGAAAACATTGTTTATGTCTATGCACACCAAGTACTTAAACAAAATGAAACATTGTAACAATTTTCTAGGGTACATACGTTACCTATTGTAGTATTAGCCATGACACCAAAGCCCCTTAGTTATAGTTTTAATATTTATAAAAACGTCCTGACGTCATGTCTAATTTACCATGACTGAACCACTACAAAATATATGGGAACGAGGTATAAAAAAATTAAATTATATGTTTTAAAAAATTGAATTCAACTTTGAATTCATTCAATTTTATTTTTTGACACTTCAACATGTGAAATGCACCTATATATAAAGGGAACCGGAGAAGACTGATTGTGCCCGGAAGTGACGTGTAGTGGTGTTAGAAGCGAAGCTGAGTGGTCATTTTAACCTGGAGGTGAACGGGAGAGAAGACGTGTAGTCGGAGGAAAAAGAAGTTTTCTAATCAACCCGGTAAGATAACTCTCTTTTTTTTACGCATTTTGGGCAGAGAATACTTGTAGAAATAATAAATGCATGATATGAAAACGTGACACGGAACTTGAAGGTGCAAAGTCGTGCTTAATTTGCGGTCAACTTGTTTTGAAATAAATGCTGCATTGACCGCCAGCGCGACAAAGAGTGTAAAGGGAAAATAATTCCCGGGAGTCTTTAAATCGTTGTCATGTGGAAATTTGGCATTAATATAATCTGATATGTCCATATCTAAGTATTTTTGGGTGTTTTATGGTATGGGCTGCAATTATAACGATGTTTTAGTGGTCTTGAATGACCTTATGAAAACCAGGAAGTAGTTCGAAACTAACAACTGAACCGTACCGAACTCCGACTGCTGTGCAAAGCTGTATCTTTTTTCAATATTTTGACGAATTTTTAGATCATTATATGTCCATCTGACATGAAATTCCACACATATGATCACACTAATACACCTTTTACACTGGGGTAGGCACAAATCAGTGTTGTTTAGAAAACTTCTTTTTCCTCCGACTTCACGTCTTCTCTGCCGTTCACCTCCAGGTTAAAATGACCACTCAGCTTCGCTTCTAACACCATTTGACGTCACACTTCCGGCACAATTCTGACCAATGCTGATCTTCTCCGGTACCCTTTATTGGGTTCGAGTATTGTACTTGTAGAGTCTATAGGCGGTGTAGGGGCTTATTATATAGTACTCTCAAACCATATAATTACGCATGCTGACTTATGTCTGTTTTCTATTCACACACTTATTCACTTTTTAGTACTGATTTGTTTCAGACAAGAAGTCTGGAGAATTCTAGGCAACTAGCAGAACGACTGGCAGAACCCCTCAGCATGTCCCGACCACCTTGTGTCATGTCTTCAACCAGGAGGACTGGGAGTCAGCATGGATTTATATTCTAGACGGACAGTGTCAGCACACTGTCGGGTATCGGCCCGATCTGATGTTAACTTAACGCAATATTAGCTGCCGCCGATCGATTACGATCGCAGTTCAATTCGTCCAAGGTTCGAGGTCTGAATGTACACGCGTGAGAGAACGAACTCAAGTCCCGTGCAAAGTTTCTAACTATCAATAATATTTAATTCTGATACATAACATGTATTACAATCGTCGTGTCTCACATCAATTCTCCCGAATAACGTTACCCACCTACTGTAGCTTATATGCAGATATACAAGTAATATGATTAAATCAAATTACCGGTCGCTCCTCGACCGTCTGAACAAAACTTAATTAAATTAGAGGTCACTTTGCCACCTCCACATCCTTCTAGGCAGTGACTGATCAAACTGGCTTCGATTAAACAATGGCGATAAACTTCATGAACAAGATTCTGCCTACACTCTTACGGAAGTTCTAAAACTACATTAAGACATTTAGGGGTCCCTGACAACACGTTTACAACGCGATCACTTTTTGATAACTGGTCGAGTCAACCGTATTGTTGGTGAACTGAACCGCGCGTTTGAATGGGCAGTAACAATGATATCGGCCCCGTGGTACATGTATGTATGAACAGATAACAGTAGCTTTACTTGACAGGATCAGCGTTGCATTAGAACTGATATCATGTAGGCCTACCCAACTACATGTACCAGACTCGGCACCGAATGACCCTGAATTCACCGGTAGATCGGACCCCACTACCCTTTTTCAAGGTGTGTATTAGTACACGCTTCAAAGTATCAGACGCGACACCGCTCTTGTTTTGTACGCTATGTGATAGTGATAATTCTCAGCGGGGTTGGAAACCAGTGCATTTCATCACAAAATATGTTCTGGGGTATGATACTGTCACGAGTGTGAAATGCGCACTGACGCACACCTTGTAAACGGGTAATGTGGTTCGATCTACCGGTGAGTCCGATAGTTGGTAGTTAGGTCTGNTTAATACTATTTATTAACACACACTCAGTCGATTTGAGGGGATACCTCTTATAAATTTTACTAAATGGTATAAAATATGTATATTTTCACCACTATTTTGCATTTTTAAACCATTAATCATGTTAGACACGGTATCCGTAATAAAAAGCACTATTTCTCACAATTTACACCTGTGAGGTAATCATTTGTAAATAAAAGTACATGGAAATGGGGGTGGGACAACCTTTTTGACCAATGTTGTATATACAGACTTGACATTTAATATGGAATATTTTCTCCAAATCATAATTCATCAGTTTTTTTCCTATTTTGCTGACTGTTAAATGAAAAATAAAATCGTGTTATAAAAACTTCTGATATTCTGTTGGATGTCATTGTGAAATCAGTTAAATTGAATTCGCAAGTGAAGCAAACAAAAATACATTGCCTATTTTAAGTCATACGACAACCACTGAAAGCGATATTTTGGATCTCCATATTTTCCAAATTATCGTCTTTAAAAGAGTTACACGCCCCACAAAGGCACCTCATGTCAGTGTCTAGTCACAGCAATGGTTGCTGTTACGCCGCACTTCATCTTGCTGCTACATGTTGTACCAGAGCTTTCAAGCGGCAAGACATTCCTTGGGATAGGTTTTTAGAGTTTAATCTGGAATAAAATTCCAGGCAACGTTTAAAACATGTCCAATTTGGTTCAGTTTTGTTGTAGGACATGCAGACCGTTGATTCGGCGAGTAATGACCTACCCACACATTGTCTATGAGGTTCAAATATGGCGATTCTGATGACCAAGGTAGCTGCTCATTCCCTTGGTTATGTAAGTTCTCTGCTATTAAAAGTGCTCTGTGTGAACTGGCAAACTCATGGTGCAACCTAAAATTGTTCCTAAGGTGCCCCCTATCAAATGATGGTCAAGTGGTTCCCAGAGTATTCCTTTATATAATTATTTGATCTGGTTCAGGTTTTCATCGATGACTTCCATTAGTGTTTTGGCACCAATGTGGTATCTACTCCAAATAGTGACGCTGTCAATGATCCTAGTCACTTAAGAAGTGGCACACGCCTTGTCGTAGGCCTCTTCAGGATGTCTGTAAACTCTGTTTTGACCAGTTTAGAGGTACGGGTGAAATCTGATCCCTATAAANCTTCCATTAGTGTTTTGGCACCAATGTGGTATCTACTCCAAATAGTGACGCTGTCAATGATCCTAGTCACTTAAGAAGTGGCACACGCCTTGTCGTAGGCCTCTTCAGGATGTCTGTAAACTCTGTTTTGACCAGTTTAGAGGTACGGGTGAAATCTGATCCCTATAAAGAAAGCCACGCTGTTTCAGTGTTCTATCCCAAAACGGTCATGGTCCCCAATTCATTAGAGAAACAGACTGCTGTTTTGCTGTTTACAGTGGCTTCCTCAGATGTCGCCAGATATCCTAACCCGCTGAAACCAGTTTGAGGTTCGCTAAATGCCTTGAAAACGCGTTTTGGCGACAATTTGCCCCTCATTTAAAACGGACTGGGTGGTTTTGGTTTAACTGCAGCAGCACATCCTGCAGGACAGTGAGTCCTGTACCCTGGTGGTAAGATGTCGATACATTGGGCCTGGTCTCTGTGAAGATAAATCAGTCTAGGCTTTACTCTATAAAACTGCGCAGACCATTCCGTTTGACACATTAATCTGTCTGGTAATGTCTGTCTTTTTCGTGCCATTCTGGCACAGCTTAACAATTTTATAAAACACTGCTTAACTCATTTAAGCACTGGTATTTTTGTAATTAAAAATCTGGTCATTGATTGAGGAAATTTTAAGGTGAGGGTAATAAAAGTATAGTTGTTCAGTTTAGTTAGGATTTCATTACACATTTATTTGTTTCACAATAATCACTCTGAGACTGATGTCTGGATTTTGAGTCATTATTACTGTTGTTGTTGTACATCATTTTATTATTTCTTATTTTATTCTTCAGGAAGGATAAACTCAAAAAGTGACTGATGAGAGATTTTTCCACAGCTTGTTTTTCATAAAAGTTAGAGAAATGCAAGTATGTGTTTGTGGAGGAGCTACAGCCAACAGACCTTCTGCAGCGCCTGCTAAGTAGTTCTGGTACATCAGGGACAGAAACTAAGAAGGGAAGCTATGATACTCCCAAGTAGAAGAAAAGGACAAATGAATAATGAAAAAATGATACTTGAAAGACACTTCAGGTATGACAACACTATGGCCTCCCTCTTCCAGTGAATTTACCAGTGCAGGAGCCAAAGAAGTTGTTCTAAATGAGCTATATTATCTTCTTTCTTGGGCCATTTCTGCTTTGGAAGAGCCAACACTAAATTATCTCTCTTTGCCCGAAGACACTCACACTAAACTGCTGTCAAACTGTCACGATATTGTATATTTAGCATTTAAAAGGACAGTTCTGGGACAATATTGGATCTGGATTGGCCTTACTCCCTGGGCAGTCTCAGTGATTTTCTGTAAACCTATCCAGCTTAAATGTCTGTCACGCCTACCAATCAGCTATCGGTAAAGATAATTACCCCTAACAGCTTTACTAGGCATGACAGACATTTAAGCCAGTTAGTTGATAGCAATTAAGTGAGACTCTCCTGTTCAAATGGATCGATCTAGGCATTTTTGGAGCCAAAAGGTAAAATGGTTTTCCACTTATCGTGTTATCAATGTTGTACACATGCTGAAAAAAGCGTAAAAATAACATAACTTATTCAATAACGGCCTGATCATGCTGATTTTCGAACTTGCCCTGTCTATTATGAACATCTCATAAATTCTGTAAGTTTCAAGCCCAAAGGTAAAATGCTTTTTCACTTATCTTGTTATCGGTGTTGCATATACAGTGTACAGGCTGAAAAAAGTGAAAAACAGCAGAACTTAGATAAAAATGACTTGATCATGCTGATTTATTTAACTTAACCGACATATTATAAATATTCATCAGTTCTGTAAGTTTCAAGCCCAAAGGTAAAATGGTTTTCTACTTATTGTGTTATCGGTGAAAGTGCACGGCGACGACGGCAACAGCGATGACGGCAACGACAGACGCAGGTGACGGCTATATGTACAGACGCAAAAAGATATGGGTAATCATCTGTGTCTGTACATAAAAAAACAGCATAACTTCCATAAAAATGTCCCAATCATGCTGACTTTCAAACTTGACCTACGCATTATGAATATTCATCAGTTCTGTAAGTTTTAAGCCATAAGGTAAAACAGTTTTCCACTTATCGTGTTATGGGTGTTGGATATATGATGAAAAAGTGAAAAAAACAGCATAACTTCCATAACTAGAAAAGCACTCAGAAGGTCCAGACCCCCGCCAAGGCAGCAAAGTCTCCATCCAATGCCGTTTCACCCCTAAATTTTCATTCTATAATGATTCAGTTTTTTTTTTTTTTATCATTGATTATTGATTGATTATAAACCCTGATCACCATCAAAAACTAATCATCTGTTCCTTGGCCCACTTCTGACAGTTCCTGAAATTTTCATCAAAATCGGTCCAAAACTTTTTGAGTTATGTTGATGACAGACAGACAGAGAAACAGGGGTGAAAATCTAACCTCCTTGGCAGAGATAAAAATGGCCGATCATGCTGATTTTTGAACTTGACCTGCGCATTATGAATATACATCAGTTGTGTAAGTTTCAAGCCAAAAGGTAAAACAGTTTTTCACTTATCGCATTATCGGTGAAAGCGCATCAGTGTCTGTACATAATAATTTGAATTGAATTGAATTCCACAAATAACATGGACCTCATATCGAATGAACAAATGCACCCTCAAGTCATTCGATTGCAGTATATTATACTAGTTGGGATAACCATAATTAAATGCTAGTTAAAGAATTGAATAGACAGGAAAATGGCTTCACACTGCTTCACGAGGATTAAGGGTAAGAGATTTGAATGAGTATGAACTTTTATCAGGAGTCAGAAAAGTCATCTTACAGGTAGACAATGCAGCTCAGCTTGACAGCTATACACGCTGCTTGGTTCTCTCCTGCGGCAGCACGATTGTCGTCATTGGACCACATGACCACGTACCCCGGTAGCTCATTAACTCCCAGGTTGAGCAAAAAGGACATTTTTTAAGGCCCAAACTTTACAATAAAAATGAGCTTTTAATTTGTGTATTTGGATAAAGATAGTGTTAGTTAGTTGGACATGTTTTCTGAAGAATATACTTCGTTCAGGCCATTCCGACGAACAGACGAGAAACCTTTTACAAAATACACAATGAAATTAGAAATAGAAAATAAATGAAAATGAAATTAAATGTTATTATTTAATAACACTTATTCAAATTTTCATTTTTTCCACTTTGATTAAGAGGACTCTTATATGAAACACTTGACTTTTTTGTTACATCAGTACCAACAGTGCCTGCATCAACCATCTGGGCCTTGTCCACAACTCATGACCTGCCACGTGAATCGAAAAGATGGCACCGGGGAAGGTCAAATAGGTGATAGGCCTACAAGATGAACTCTTACGGATAGATGCTGTAGGCAACAGGCTTCTGTCAGGTTCTGAACTTGGTAAAGGTGCTTTCAACCCACCCCTGCCCCGAGCACCAACCTGAAATCTCTTACAAATGAGTCTCCAAATCGGTTAGGGCATTAGGCCTACCAACTAATAGGTCATTTACATTAGAAAGTTAACCGCGGTCGAGTTAACTCCGATTGAATCGCATTCAACTAAACCGTAATTATTTGCGTTCACACTGATACTGGCAGCGATCAGTTGCGATAGAATTTCGGCAATCGTACTTCCTGTTCAGCATGCACTCTATTGTTCAGATAAATAAAAGTCCGACCCATTATATTTAAATTATTGTATTTCAGATATACGAGTTTACCGCATAACGGTGACAAAAGATAAGATACTAATTCTACATACAGGCATGGTGATACAGATAACCTATGCGACAGATCTAGACCGTTTTATTTTTGGCGCTTCCTTCTGATTCACGTTGTACCTAACTCTCAGACCATATGGCGACGGGGCCGTTGACGTATGGTTAGTGCATAGAGATAATCTCGTTTTCTTTCCTTTACTTTGTACTCTGACACTTTCTTACTAAGCCTCGTGTCCAAAATATATTGTAAGTGCATAGAGATTATTTCGTTTACTTTCCTTTATCGTACCACCAAAACCATGGCGGTGCACATGCTTTTAGTCCCAGTGTAAAGTAACAGATAACCCCCATCACAGAGAGTCAGTTTCCCATTCATTTGTACAGGTGAGCCTAACACTAGATTTTGACCCACCTACGTCAGACCTTGGACCTAAATAGAGAAGTTTGAGAATGATAATTAATAGATTTTTCATTTTTAAATTGGATTCCCTAAACAGAATAAAGACGATTGACAAACACCCTCATTGGTCTTATAGTGAAAGTGTATATGTGGACATGTACACATGCAAAGTTCATGATTATATTTACTTGGGTAATGGTCATAAAAGTAGATCTTGATCACATTTGTGATAAGAGTCTCACCTCTGTAATTGCCTTGCTACATTGCATTATCTTGTTATCAGGTGCTTGAAATCTTTGAAATAATCCTGAGACATGCCTTTGGATAGCACCTAGCTGGCTTTATCAAATCATCAAAGGGCCAGACGGTTTAGTTACCTGGCTGATAATGATCTAGAAAGCCCATGCCTAACAAGGGAAGTAAATTTAACTAGAGGGAAAATCTACCTGACAGGTAGAATCTTGAGATGCATTTGATAAGGCTTACCTGTGGCTCAAATGTCCAAGTAGAAGTAAAAAGGGTAATTGTCATTTATAGTAGTTTGTGATAAAAACATTCTTTTTCTCTTCCAGATTCTCTCCACAAGATGCCGGAAAGTTAAAATTGGACAATGCACCATTGCCCAAGAGGAGACGCACTAATTAAACATTTGGACAATAATTCACATAGGTCAATAAGAAATTAGTTTATACCTTTTATAAATAAGTTAATACTACTCGTGATACAAATAGGAAAGAACTCCAACATGACTTTCACAAAAAGAGACAAGACAAGAAAACTGCATATGTATTGTATATTCATCATCACT
>NW_019775537.1:32069-78711 GCF_001039355.2 Lingula anatina
TGATGAGACCAATATATGCTCAGGATCCCTATACAATTTTATGGCTGTCAACCCTGCAAAAAGAGAGATATGAATGCTTGAACATTGCTTGGTAGAAAAGTGAGTTTGGGGGGTGGGGTTATAAAAATGGGCGTGGCTCGTTAGTTTGTGGGTTAAACTGAAATAAGTAACATATTCTCAATGGCAAATGGCTGGTTTAAATAGGTAAATTATCAATTTATTTTAAAAAGTCATCAGTTTTGACATATTTGCTTATGAAGTGGCTTTATTGACTGAAGCTGAAAATCAAGCCAAAAATGGCCAAAACATTTAATATTATATTAAAATTATATCCAATGATTTCTTTTGGGATTGTTGCCTTCAATGTGAATATCTCCTATATATGCAACTATATTATGAATTTGGTTGAAATCTGTTGATCCCCACCTTGCCACCCTCTGACTGGTCTCATCATGGACACACACTTAAGTGGTCATGACCTGTCATACAGTCAGTTTCCCCATGTCTGAATTATTGGCTTCTACATGTAACAAAATTTTAATGTTGCTGTTAATTAAATTTTAAAGACAGCATTTGTCTTTGAGCCATAAATGTTTCACTGATTGATTTAACTTCTGTTCACATTTATACCATATGCCGTTATAATGTTTATAAGTCAAGAGGGAAATATTTAATATATACAGATAAATCAAGGGGTGTGCAAATATCATATGGCCTAGTAAGAAATACATGACTAAAATTTTAAAAAATAATAGTACTAAAAGCATTTGTCTAATTCAAAAATAGCATTTACCTAAACATTTTTAACTCAAGGAAATCAATTTGGAAATACATCTGATTTGAATAAAGTTTGAAATTGTAAATATGAAATGTCTATGGCAAGTGGGAATGAACATTTTAAGGCCCTCTCACAGGCTTTGGCACTTAAATAGACACATCTTGTTTGACAGGCCTTATGTCCTCCTGCTGGACTTCTTTAGAGCCTTTTCCCAATAGCCAGAGAATTTTTTAGAGTCTGTTTCATTTTGAAGAATCATCTCTCTCAGTCCCAGTGCCTGGTCAAAGTCTGACCAGTATAGGGAAATCCAGTCTTGCATTTCTTCAGACCTACATGAAGAACAACAAACATTTAAATAAAAGCAAAGAAAAAAAGTACTACACATATTATTGATCATTTAAATGGTAAGGACTTCTGAAGACTGTCCTACAAGAACATTTACTTGTCCCTCAGATGTTTACAAAACCACAATATATGAATTTTGAGCAATTCAGAAAACATGATCTTACATGTGCTGCATAAATTCATAATACATGTATATATTAATTGCAAATTCTGAGTAAAAAAATGCATATTTTACGATTTCATGTGAATATCCATGCATTCAAATGATTTAAAAATACTAACTCTTTTTCTGTATCTGGCAGTGATGGGTGTGGCTGTGGACATCCCAAGTGATTCATTCTGGCTATTTTAGGAGGCAGAAGTTCCACTGTGTTATCTTTGGCATGGGCTTTTTCAATTTGCTGCCTCTTAAATACGTTGTCACATACATGGCACTCAAATCCAGTGATAAAGTCAGAAGCATCATCCCACTGTCGCTGTGACAGATGCTTCAATAAGAACTTATTAGTGATATTTTCCACTGTTTTGTAAGATAAGTACTTCATGTACTCTGCATCATTTTTATCTAAATGCTTTATAAACTCTGCTAGTTTCTCTGGAGTGGAAAAATCATCTGCAACAATCACAGATTTTTCAGTAGGTACCCAGTCTTTAATAGATGGCGAACCTTTGTAAATTGGTACAGAACCAACATGCATGGCACGGAAAAGTTTTTCAGTCATGTAATCTTTGCATATGGCATTCTCGAAGGTTATTTGAAATTTGTAGTTGGCCATGAAGTTGAGGAATTCCTCTTTGAACATAGATTCAACAGGATCAGACAGAGATTCTGGCAAATCCTTGTTGTGTAGACAAGAACCATAAGAGTCTATCTCAATGTGTCTCATCAATTCCTTGACATAGGTGTCTCTGTCAGAAGGAACATTACAGTGCGATTGTACATATAAGACT
The DNA here is from genome assembly GCF_001039355.2 of Lingula anatina. Next base: position 34,144 of record NW_019775537.1, read on the forward strand.
GGTGCCAGTTTCATCTGCATTTTTATTTGATTTTTCAGTTTTATTGGAACCACTGGTCTACTGATGAGGTAATCTAAAGAAAATATATATTGACTTGAAAGTGGATAATCGGACTCTCTGCGGAATGTTGATGTGTGGTTGAACATGCCTATGGCTGCTCCATGGGAAAGAACGTAGTTATTCATGGGGGATTCTTCGTGTAACAATGCCCATTCATGATGTCGTTTTCTGGGAAGGGGGACATCCCCAGGCGAAAAATCCGTCCCGTAAAAAATGAACCCTCTTGCACGAGGGTCTTCGACAAATTTTCGTAGCGTAGTTACGTAGCACTGGCTATTGGGGCATTTTATGTAACTTATTTTTTCTGCATGTGGAACTGGTCCTTTGGTCCACCATGTGATGATTGGCAAGTCAAGTGTCATCTCTTTTTCAGTAAAATTTAAGTATGATTGGAACTCGGACTGCGTCGTGAATTGGTACTCAGAACGAACATGTTCGAGATTGGCGGTAACACAGACCAAAAGACTAAGAAGGGTACCGATAAAAAGTACAAATGTCGCTGTATAATTTTTAGAGCAATTTTGTTTCGGGAATTCAAGAGAAAAACATCGGCAAGGAAAACATAAACAACCCGACGTGTGCACACTGGGCGCTGACATGTTTGAACAATCCCAGAATTCTACACGATTTGTTGACGTGGCACCAGTGCGCATGACAACATCCGGGCACTTTGTTCAGCCGTACGTGGCAAAGGAAACCTCAACTTGTCAACGTGACAGAAATAGTGTCATAAGTAGCCCTTTAATAGGAAAAGTAGAGGTAAGATACTTTCAGGGACTATCATTTGCGATCTCACCTTTGCATCGGATGATTTTTTAATCAAAACCTTTCATAAATACTGTACTGTACATGGAAAGAATTTTGCCGGTGAATATACTGATAGTATTTCTGGTTTGCAAATTGCAGTTACTTGTCAATGAATCGAGTCAGCTAGAGAGTGGACACAGGACATTCATTCTAGATATCTCCGGACGGACATATTAAGTGTAGATTCTTGTTAATTTTGGGAAGTTTACAGCGTAGTGTTTAATTTATTAGCGATAAGGATGTGTACGTACGTGACTTAAAACAACAACATCTGTTCGGTGTTCAGCAGTCATTGACTGTCATTCCGACTGTGGATGCTCTCTCGTAATATATTTGTTGTTGTTAAATGTATTATTTTGTGAAAAGATTAGTAGCTGTATCCCTGTAGTCACAATTACCATAGTCATGTAAACACTATACCAATGGTATATGTGGTCAAGATGGTATTGTTTTTACTTTATTTTTGTAAGATAGAGGTTTCATAATTTAAGAAAGATAACCGATGTCTTTTCTTTTTAACTGTGTGTTCAATTTCTTGCAGCTTTACAGTTGTTTTGAAGGAATATGTAACTAGTTTTGTTTACTGTGAAACTTCTGATATTACAAGGTCACACTGTCAGAAACCTCTTCACATGTTATGAGTTTCCTAGCAAAGACAGCAATAGTTTTATTGTATTGTTTGCCATTATTTTTAACTATTATACCTCAATATTTCAGATCCTGATGTTTTGACTGACTCTAAAGACAATATCATGAACCCCCAGTTTATGGATCCAGGCCAAGGAGGTTATGGCCAAGGGCCTCCACATGGATATGGAGGCCCCCCACAACAAGGATATGGTATGCCACCCCAGGGGGGTCCAAGTATGGGACAGAGACCCCCAGGTCCCCCAGGGCAAGGGATGTATAATGGAAATGTCTCACAACATGGTCCATCAGGTAAGTTAAAAATCTGCATGACTATGTATGCTTATATGCCTAAAACATGTTCTTTTGCTTATTGCAAGTTTGAGATTGGTAGAAACCAGATTTATCTGTGAAGTTTATTCTGATCACAGATATTCTGTCACAGATTGTGATACTGTATTTCTATGTTTTAAGTCCGAATAGATCGATTTGTTTTTGACTAATCTCAAACTTGCAAAAGGCATCTTGAATATTATTTATGACAGAGTCACTAAATAAATATAACTTAAATTTGCTGTATATTGTTAGACTTTTTTCCTTGTTATTAATTTAGATCATTGTATACACAGCATTCTCAAACGACTTTGCAAGGTTCCTATAAAGTGGTGCATTTTTCATTTTTTTTATTTTTGTGAATAGTAAAATTATTGCAGAGCAGGTGCTTTTACTAATTAATGTGTGTTGTTGATAGGGTTTGGGGTACAAAGCAAATGCTATAGAAATTAATTCATAGATATTGCTAAGAAAATATTGGTTGAGATCTGAATATTTTATGCAAACTGTCCAATCTACTCTAGGCCATTTAGGTCCTCCTGCAAGCAAAGCTGGGATGCCCCCACAACCAGGGTATGGTAGCCCAGGTCCAGTACAAAATGGACCTGGTTTAGGACCCCAGGGGGATCAGTTCTCTCAGAGGTAAATGAATAAGAATATGGAAGTCTTGCTCAAGTGAAAATTGATTGATTTGAATGCATTGTGTTAGGGTTTTATACACACATGCTGTTTGGTTTAACACTGCTGTATCAAGTATTTTGTCTCGTTGCCATTTTGGAAACAGGATCAGGCCCAAGTTTAAACAGATGCTAAACTTTATCTAATGAGCCTTTTGGCAAAGAGTTTACCCATTGTATAAGAAAAGGCTCTGTTATTTGTGGTGGTTGTGTGATTGCATGTCAGAATACCACCAGCCCTTATTTTGAATTAAATTACTTTGCATGCTCTGGAGACAAATGAGGTATTCATGTATGAGCATAAGTTATACCTTGTTTATGTCCGAATTTAGTTATAAGTGCAGCTGGTTTCAGACTGAAGACTTTATAGGCAGTTTGATATTCTGACTAGAAGTTATGAAAAGATATGCTGGGCTGACATGTGACTGTAAATTCAAAATGATAGCTATTAAAATTATTGCCTTTCCCTTGGGCCAACTTTCTACTGGTCCCATAATGTCAGCATGACATGTCTGTGATTTATTTGTCTCAATTTAATACCACATGAGAACCAGATTGAGTAATGAAATTAAATAATTGTATGATTTCGACTATTTTTTATGAATAGGTTTTGGGCATGAAACACTAAATCCATTGGCATGGATTTATTTTATTATTTATATTCCTTGTTGGACATTGTTATAATAATAATAATGATAATAATGATAATAATAATAATAATAAATTATTATTATTAATTTTATTATTATTTACAAATTGAAATATATTGAGAATGGTTAGGTGACATAGCATCATTTTGATATTTTCTTTCCTTAGAGCTTCTCCAATGCATCGTCCACCTGGTCCTAGTCAGTTTCAAGCTGGTCCACCTGGTCAGCATGGAACTGGACAAAGGGGACCACCGCCCTCTGGTGTAATAAATCAGGTATGATAAAAATGCTGTAGATAATCTTAATGTTTTCAGTTTAAAGGATAATGATTGATTCTGGCTGTTCACTTTTGATGTCAACCTTTAACATAGATGAACAGAAAAATCTTTTTGTTTGTTTGAATGAAAAAAAAATGAAATGAAAAACAGGACCATGGCACTAACACGTCTATGTGCTCTAAACTTTTCAGCTCCCGAATCAAATGGCATCAATGAATATAGGAGGTGGACCACCTAGGGTAAGTATAGGTCTTTTATGCATAGCAAATTAAAGGTAAAGCGGAATGTCACTTTCTATAGCTAAAAACTGGATAAAGTTATAAGATCTAGTAATTTTCTGTGCATATTGATTAATTCAGTTTTAGTTGGAAAAGCGAGTGCTGTCATCTAGGTACTGACATCACTGGTACAAGTATAGGTCTCCACACATAGTAAATACAGCAGAGATGTTTTTGGCATTTAGCACACTTAATTGTAATTCCTTTTAGAGCCATTGCTTTGGTAATTTATTTTCATCATTGTTTATTTCCAGGGAGGCATGCAACCACCTGGCATGCAGCAACCATTAGGCTCACCTGGGCAAAGACCCCCAATGCAGGGAGCTCAACAGCACCAGATGGGGCCCCCACCACCTACATCCATGGGCATGGGGGCACCACCCACATCCATGGGCATGGGTGCACCACCTTCATCCATGGGAATGGGTGCACCACCTACATCCATGGGCATGGGAGCACCACCTACATCCATGGGTATGGGAGCACCCCCCACATCCATGGGCATGGGGGCACCCCCCACTTCAATGGGCATGGGTGCACCACCCACTTCAATGGGCATGGGTGCACCACCCACTTCAATGGGCATGGGTGCACCACCCACTTCAATGGGCATGGGAGCACCTCCAACATCAATGGGACATCCACCACCTATGGGCATGGGAGCACCACCCAGCTCAATGGGCAATCAACCAGGCATGGGAGCACCACCTACTTCTTATGGCATGCCTCCCTCATCTATGCAAAACCAAATGCCCCCACCACCAGGACATAATGCTATGGGTGGGGGTATGTCGGGTGGCCCTCCTATGGGAATGTCTGGGCCTCCACCCAGGGGAATGCCCTCTGGACAGGGTCCACCCATGGGCCAGTATGGTCAGCAGGGTGCTATGGGTCAGTCCGGATATGCTGGCGCTCCAGTTCCTCATCCAGGCATGCACCAGCAGCCTGGGTACCCCGGGCAGCACCCTGGCATGAACATGGGCATGTCACAGCCACAGCAGCCACGCAGACTAGATCCAGACCAGATGCCTAGTCCAGTAAGTTGATTTGATCAATTGGTGTGAAACCCAGTGAGAAATGATATTTCTTTTGATGTTTGAAATAATAAGCTCCCCATTTAATTATTAACACATTCCAGATGAAACTTATTTGAATGAATTGACTGTCATAGGGACAGATTATCAAGAATAAAGATTGTTGAATTTGTCAAAAAAGTAGCTTGAAAGTGATAAATGGTTAAGTTGTTTATGAGTTTACATGCAGTAAAAAGAATAATATTTCTGTATGTTCATCACACTTTTAATACATTTGCATAATGGTGTGAATTATTTGGATATCAGATTCAGGTGATCACAGATGATCAGAAGGCTAACAGTGGGGTATTCCAGACAGCACAGAGGGGAACAGTGCCACCCCTGGTCACAACAGAATTTGTAACACAGGATCAAGGTGTGTAAAGTGTTATTAAACTATGTTACGGAGACACTAAATTGCCCTTTTATGTAATCAGATGTTTTGTTGGAAGCTCTTTCAGAACATGTAGCTTTCTCAAAATAAGTGAGAAATTAGACTTGAATATATATGTTTGTGATGTACATAGTTTGCATCTTTTCCAAATAATTTTTTCAAGTTCACTGTGTCCTTTATTTTATCTTGCAGGCAATGCCAATCCACGTTTTATACGTTCAGTAATGTACAATATCCCTTGCACAAATGACATGATAAAGCAGTGCCATATACCTATTGCCTTAACAATAAGTCCTTTTGCAAGACTTCAGCCAGGGGAGGTAGGTACTCGTGATACAAACAATAAAAATTAAAATAACATGCAGGGAAAAGGAATTTGCAGCCTGATGTTTCATTTAACTGCTAGTACTTAATTCATTATTCTTTCAGTTTTCCTTAAGCCTTACAATTTAAGTCATATTGGATGTTCAACTACAAGCCACAGCTTTTTATTTCATTTTATTTTTTTTTTTACAAAAATCACATATTCATTGTTTGAGAACTCTCGCCCTTTTTTTCAGCTGCCCCCTCCTCTTGTGGATCTTGGTGAGATGGGTCCTGTCAGGTGTAAGAGATGTAAAGCATATATGTGCCCCTACATGCAGTATATCGAGGGTGGCAGGAGATTCCAGTGCGTCTTCTGTGGAGCTGCAACTGATGGTAAGCATACATGTGAAAATTAATGGATTAAAAAGACTTTGAAATATATCAAGATATGCCTGCCTGTGTGTTTCATATCAACTTATGTTAATGTTAATTTTTGTATTCTCGTAAAATGTGTTTTTACTCTGACTTGCTGAAATAGCAACTTCATAATTTCTTATAAAATACCAGAGAATTATTTTAACCTGTTCAGTGTTCAGTGTTCTATAGAGAAAGATAATTTATTTGCTTGATACAAACTTGATTGTACTCGGAAAGAACTGATTTTTTTCTATTAATACCTCATCTTCACTCTCAACTTTGTTCATGTTTAGTTCTTGATTATACCTGAATATTTTTGGTTTTGTCTACATGTTTTGTTAATCCGTTGCAGTGCCACCTGAGTATTTTGCTCATCTAGACCACACAGGCAGGAGAGTAGACTGCTATGACAGACCAGAGCTCTGCTTAGGTTCTTATGAAATGGTTGCCACCAAGGAGTATTGCAAGGTTAGTTGTATTGCTTTAACTTTTATTTTATTTGATTATTTACAAGTGGAGGAGTATTGGTGAGCATGTTATTCAGTATATTTATTTCAAATAAGTAGTGTATTGTGCATCTTTTAGGTACAAAAACATGGAATGCTCATCATTATGATGTTGTATATCAAATATGATTAGTGATTTGTGATGCATTTTAAATCCGGTAGTATAATGTCCGTTCTGTCATTTATGCAGTTAGATGATTCTGGTGCTCTTAATTAAATTTTGTCTTCTGTTTTTCAGAATGGAGTTTTCCCAAAACCACCTGCCTATATCTTCATGCTAGATGTCTCCTACAACAGTGTTAAAAGTGGTCTGGTGGAGCTCCTCTGTTCTAGACTGAAAAATGACATTTTAGTCAACTTACCGAAGTGAGTGTTAGTAGCTGGTTCAGAAGAGGTTGTAATGATGTAAGACTTAAATAACCATACACAACAATTATAATTTTATATACGTAACTGAATATTGGTGTAATCATTTTCAAATTATTGAAGTGTGAGTACATTTCAAAGTTTGTTTGAAGGCAGATGGTCATTATACACCAAGATAAGTTGTACGTAGTCACACTTTAAAGATACATGCTCTCTATTTTTAGAGAAACTGGTGCTGCTGAATCTGAAATTAGAGTAGGTTTTGTAACCTATGACAAAGTTCTTCACTTTTATAATGTCAAGGTGAGTGATTGATAAATGGGTTTTTATCTATTCTGCTTACCATTTACTACTGAAATAAAGTTTTATTCAGGTTGTTAATGAGTTTTTTAAACGATTATTTTTACATGAGCTTTGTTACTTCTTAAATGTACTTGAGATTTTTCTGCACACACTATTCAGCCTATGTTGTGCAATTGTCAGAAAATCTATCATTGTAGCTCCATTCAAAGATGAGTCTTGAAAATTCCCAGAACATATATAGATAAGTGTTATAGTTGAATGTGTTACTTCACTGACTAAGGAAACATTTTACACTTTTGCATTTTGAAAGTGAAAATTGACAAAATGTGCAAAAAAAAAAAAAGTTATAAGTGTATGTTAAACATGACCATATCATTTTATCAAGTTGTCTCTATTTCAGGGTGCTCTGGCTCAGCCCCAGATGCTGGTGGTGTCAGATGTGAATGATGTGTTCCTACCCCTCCTTGATGGCTTCCTAGTCAAATTATCTGAGTCTGAAGCTGTCATTGACACGTAAGTATGTCTTTAGTAGCAAAGATGTAGATATGGTCATTTTTACATGGTTTTGTTAATGTTGGATTCTCAGAATTGTATTTTGCTTTATGTGGTTTGGTGAAGGAGCCACCAAAAAAGCTTTTTCTTAATATTAACCTTGGTCGATTTAATTATTAAGTCAGATTAGAAATCACCAGTCTCCTCTTATATATTTAAACATACATTACACAGTCACTAAGAATATTACAATGTAGTTATATTTGACTGAAAACTGGAACATGGTAGATTATTATAACACCATAAAAATGATATTCTTTATTGTCCCATTTAGCCTCCTTGCCCAGATCCCTCAGCTGTTTGCTGACACCAGAGAGACAGAGATTTGTCTTGGCCCTGTGATACAGGCTGGTCTGGATGCCCTGAAGGCTGCCGACTGTGCTGGGAAACTGTTTGTCTTTCACACTTCATTGCCAATAGCTGAGGCCCCTGGCAAGCTCAGGAACAGAGATGACAGAAAACTTCTGGGCACTGATAAAGAAAAGGTATTGATAAAACCATGGTTAGATGTTTTTCATTTTCTTTGCTAAGAGGAAAAAAACTTTGGGAATATGATAACAATATATTTTATAACAATATATTTTATGTTAGCTTGATCCTTGTATTAACATGTTTTATTTCTGTTGATTTCTGCTTGTCTGAAACCTGTTTGTGTTTGAGCAGACAGTTACAGTTCGTGTCCATACCTAACTTCATGTCTTTTCTTTCTATATCTTTAGATGAAAATTATCTTGACTGTTGAATTTTTAATTTTCCTCCCAATCAGCAAGGCTGAGGCCAAATATTTGCATTAGTAATTGTTGTACTTAGTTTTGATTGCTGTTTGTTTTCAGACTATCTTAGCTCCCCACGACAATTTCTACACCAAGTTAGGGGTAGACTGTGTATCAGCTGGCTGTGGGGTGGATCTCTTCCTTTTCCCTAACTCGTACATCGATGTAGCGTCAATAGGAGAAGTATGCCGTCTAACAGGAGGCCAGGTGTACATGTATAAATATTTCCAGGTGAGATATATATATATTTATAGAAACTGAAGACTGCAACGTAGTTGTGCTCTGCATTTGTGCTTTTGATTCTTTCTTTTTTTGGGAACGAAGAGAAATTTGTCAGAAATGGGCATGTAAAGCATTGTTATTCATGATAAACATTAGTTGTTAGAGTATAACATGTATATCATCTTTTATATTTCCTAACTGGTATTTGTTTCGAGATGTAGCCTTTCTGTCTAGAGTACTTTTCCCTTTTATTGCATAACTGCTTCTTATGTTTTAGTGTGAGGATCCAAAACTAGTGAGTGCTTATTTTACATTTCTGTATATATATCTTTTGTACACAGTAAATCTCTGCATTATGAAATATTTTCTAAAGCATCATTGAGTACTTATATGTGGAGCTTTGCTGTGTATTGGGCATTTGGGTATAGATTAAAACCCCTGTAGTAAACAGAAGCTGATTTGACTCACTCATTTTGATGGTAATGTTTGTATGGTGAAAACTGCAGAGTAGAACTAATGGTCAATGTGCTGTTCCTGGGGTATTTTGGAAAATGTATGAATGTTCATGTGGTTAGTATATGGTGATGGGGATGAGTGTGATATTAAAGGCCTTGGTAGAATCTTTGTTGTGTTATTGTCATGTTTAACTCGCAAGCTTACAAATCAGTGGAATTTAACTTTGGTTATTGGTGTAAGAACATGTCACTGTTTTTTCTTCTGTTCAGGGGTTGTTTTTGGTATGTTTACACATGTTCAAGGGCAGGTTAGACATTGAAAAACAAATGATGGAATTGATGTTTATTTTGAACTGAAGTATAGGTGGTCCTTTTGTCCATAATCTATAACAGGTATATATATTAAACTAGTTTTGGTATGGACTTAACCTGTTTATTCATCCTCAAAATATATAAATTTGGGAGACGGAAATGGGATTTGATTAACTTAGGTGGATTCATAAGTCATAATCATATCTTAATTTACTGGATGAAGAATACTAGTACTAGAATTGGAAGAGAAGTTGGAGAATTTGATTTGTTATCATGATTGTTGTATGTCCTTCTTTGGCAATGCTTTACCCTAGATATTTTATAATAAAAACAATGGCAGGAAGGGTGACTGAAGTGGTTTCAAAGGCTAGAATATAGCTATGTGGTGGATTGACTGTATGATGATGTTTTTTCCTCATTGTATTTCCCCCATTTCATGATTGCTAGAAACAGTTCTGGAAATATTTACCTATATCATTGTTCTTTCTAAATGATAGACTAACGGAAATTAAGCTTGTTGATAGTGCTTGAACTGTATGTCTTCACCGTACATATTCTAGGCCAAACATCTGTTTTCATAAATATGCATCAGTAGGTAGCTATACCCAAATAGCCCTGCTAGTCGTGATTTAGTGGATGATTTTCTTCAGCATCTCCAGAAGTGAATGAGCATTTTCATTACAGATTAGATTTGTTGCTCTACTTGAATTGACTTTTATGATAAAATAAATTTTGTAATGTTGTTTTATTTGTAATGAAAATTTAGGGTTAAAGATAATCCTCTTATAAAAATGGTGTTTTCTTTTTTGCTGTGTACTCTGCCTCTGCATGATGTGAATTTTTTTGGCTCTGTGTTATCTTTTGGGGATTTTTAATTGAAATCTCACCAAATCACTTGCCATTGCTGAGGAGTTGCACAGTTAATCATCCCCATACCTTCATCGTGTAAATTGATGTTTAAATTCTATTGTGAGCTGTTCTTTCTAGGGTGACCTTGATGGTGAGCGTTTTATGTCCGACCTCAAGAACAATATAAATCGTCCTGTGGGCTTTGATGCCATCATGAGAGTAAGAACAAGTACAGGTAAGCACAGTGACTTTTTAGGATTTGGTGTATTTTATTTAAAAAAGGACAACAGCACTAAATCACTTTAGAACTGCAATCTTTATATTGTAAAATATGGGCCCAATTTCAGGCCATTGAAAATGTGGCAACTCATGAAATTGAGCTTTAAATTTTGAATAAAGGCTGATACATTGAATTATATGAGTGTTTTTTGAGTGGTAAATATTTAGAGGTAATTTTTTTTTCCTATTCAGGTATAAGGCCTGTAGATTTCTGGGGCAATTTCTACATGTCAAATACCACTGATGTGGAACTGGCCACAGTAGACACTGATAAGGCAATCAGTGTGGAGATTAAACATGATGATAAACTCAATGAGGAAGAAGGGGCTTATGTTCAAGTAAGTAGTCATCTCTACGGTGCTTTTCTCTTTGTGTTAAGAATCAAAGGAGTGCTCTTCAAACATTCAAATTGCTCACATACAGTGGTTTCAAGGAATGGTTCTTTGATCACATAAAATGAATAAAACGGTTGCTCAGTATTAGTTCAAGGCTATAACAACAGGAAAAGCATTTGCTATTTAACAAATGCATCACAGAAATGGCAAAAAATTGTTCTTGTTTCAAAAAGACAAAATGAAAATTAAGATGTTATGTTGTTTAAGAGAGAAAAAAACTGCATGCTTTCATTAGCCTACTAAAGTGAATTTCATTTTTTTCCTTGCTCACTAGGTGGCTCTGCTGTACACCAGCATCAATGGCCAGAGGCGGCTAAGGATACACAATTTGTCTATGAATTGCTGCACACAGTTGGCTGATGTCTTCAGGAGCTGTGAGCTGGACACACTTATCAGTGTGCTGTCCAAAAAAGGTTACTATGAAAAATGTTCAAATATTTTACCCCCCCCCCCCCACACACACACACACACACACACACAAAAAAAATTGGTATGATGTTGTATTTTATCATAATTGTGTTTAAAGTGTTTAAAAAATGTTGACCATAATATTGAGTTGACCATAATGCTTGTAAGAAGGCCAGTTGATCTGTCCAAATATGCACTGCTCATTAAGTTACTCATTTCAAATGTTGTTGTGATGGATATTTTTTTGTTTGTTTCCTTGAATGTGCCTGTTTATTTTAAAATGGAGCAATGAAAATTACTTTTTAAATGTCTATATATTTGCCAGAGATAATGGTATCATCAAATTAATTTTTATGAGTTATGACATTTTTTCCAGCCGTCAAGGATGCCCTGAGTGTCCCCCCAGCAGAGGTCAGGGAGAAGTTGATCAATTCCTGTGCACAGATATTGGCCTGTTATCGTAAGAACTGTGCCAGCCCCTCCTCAGCAGGGCAGCTGATCCTTCCAGAGTGCATGAAACTCTTGCCTTGTTACGCAAACTGTCTAATCAAAAGCGATGCTGTTCAGGCTGGTGGGTGAAAGTTTGTGCTTAAAGCATATTCAGTTTTTGATCTAAAGTCATACTCTTTAAAACATGTTTAGTTGATTAGAAGGATTTCAAAATATTTGTGTGAGATGGGGAAGAATGGCATATTGAAGCTGACTGTTTGATATTTTTTGCCTCAGCAATAATGATTAATGAAATCTGGTGGCCACATAAAATGTGAAAAATTTGTGCACATTTAAAGAAATTAGTACTCATATGCACACCTAAACTGAACTGCAAGTCCATAACTAAACCTGGGTTTATAAATTTGTTTATATATTTCTAAATTTTATGTCATCGAGCAGATTACTGAGAACATTTTTTTCTTCAGGTGGTGATGTGTCCACAGATGACCGCAGCTACATGATGCACCTGGTCAGTTCCATGCCAGTGTCTGCCTCACATGTTTTCTTCTATCCCAGACTCATGCCTCTGGTGAGTACCGTCTGAATAATATTTGTACACAAGTGGCATATTGTCAGTTTGAGGCCAGTGTCTGCCTTGTGCTTACTTAAATCCAAGTTTTGTGACTGCAGTAAGCATACTAGCTGGAGAGCTTATTACCAGATGCTAGAGCAAGTACTTTGGGCAGTAAAGAGTGAAGTATGGCTGTAGCTGAGTCAGAGTTTTAACCTGTCGACATTTTCAGTACAAGAAGCAACTGTGTTCATTATTTTAGGACATGGGGCAAAATGGGGCCTCAGTTGTCTGGTCATTTGGTAATGTCATCTAATCTACTTCTGGTTTTGAGATGCCCCAATGGGAAGATGGCTTCATCTTTGCAAATGGTTTTGATTCCTGTAATTGCATCAGTTGTGACTGGTTGAAACGCAGAATTGCTTTATTAAAATGTTTTTACTGTGGCTAGTTTGTCTTTAAAGCAGTATTGTTCTATACTGAATTTGATCTGCTTTGTATACAGTTGGCTAACATTCGTTGCATATACAATTCTTTTGCATTTTCCTCTCAAGTTAAAATGTTTTTCAGTTAATTTTCTATATTTTAATCAATAGGACAGGAACCAAAGGCTGTTGGAGAAGTGAATGTTTGCTTAGTAAAAACCCATTAACATTTGACCCCAGTGCCTAGAGTATTGACATAATAGGATCACATGACATGATTCTCAGGACTTTTTTTATATAAAACCATTAATATCTGCTCTTCAAGTCTATATTTTTTTGTTCTTTTTTCCTGGATTAGTATTGACAGCAAACATAATTCACATCTGTGTCTGTTTTTTCAGAAAACTTTTAAAATCTGTAATTTGGGGATGTAGCTTGCTTGAGCATTATTACTTTTCAGAGAAATCTCACATATGTTAATTCATTATATAGTTAAAAGAGCCATTTTCTGAAATACCTTTTCACTCTATTATCTTCCAAGCATTTGGTATGTGAACAGTACAGAAAGCATCAGATAAGTTTTATTACTCAAAATACTTTTTTATTAACATTCTGACCTCAATTACTTTACTGTGGCATGTCTTCGAATTATACAATGCAAACCCATTGTTTCATTTAGGAAAAGCCAAAGAAAACAAAATCACGTTGGAATTTTGTCAATACATAGGTGATTATGTTGTAGTAGCACCAATAAGATGAGTTATTCCCAAAAGTGTTTAGTATGTACACAGCACAAATAATACTTTTATTAACATTCTGACCTCAATTACTCTCCTGTGACATGTCTGGATATTCAGCCATGCAAATCCAATGCTGTACATAAAAGTATATCAGGCAAAGCAAACAAGATATTTGATTTTTGTAATTATAAAAGTAATAAATAGATGTTAGAGAAACAGTAGTATTAAGGCATTATTGATTTAAAATTGCATTGATAATGTGCTTAAAATTGCTTTACTACATTGGTTTTGTATTTTCAAAAAAATAGTCTGATTGAAATATAGGGAGAAAACAGATACTTCAAAAGTCAGGTAATTCATGATGGTGTAATGTTTTTACAATTTACTTTAAATTACCATTGGAATTTGTTTTCTCTCAGTCTGCATTGATTCATTTATATCTTATTGTAAGCTTCTACAACAAGGTTTATTAATAGGTATACATGTTGAATTTAAGAAAATGATAGGTATATAAGGTTTCTAATGATTTGGTGTTAAACTTACATATATTACAGTACAGCCTTAGTAAGCAGAGATTAACGACCTTCTGTTTTATAGACCTAATCGGATTATTGATCCTGAACCCCCTATGACCTCCCTGGTTCTCCTGTTACATACAGCCAGGTAATCACTTCCCCCACACCTTTCAGCGGATGGAATGTGCTGTTCATTGGCTGTCCAGCCTCTGGCATTGATTTGTGATTTAAGTTCTGGAAAACCTCATTTAGGGCAATTATTACATTGGATTTTGCTTACGGCATTGTACATTCAGTGGTTTTGTCTGAATAAGCATTGCTCAGCAGCTTGGCTGGAAGTGGGTCTCTTCTCAAATAGAAATTATGTAACTATTTCCTGACTCTAGTTTTTGATTTTTTCCTGTCTTTTTTCTCGTTTGCTCACTGGAATAGAAAGGAAGACTCTAACCTAAGCTTGCATGGCCATCATCTAACTGGTCACGATAAACAAGATCAAGCACTCTCTTCAGCAAGTGAAACTTAAAAGTACCCTTTCTTTTGCTCTAGCCCTTAGAACAAGGTACAGAGGGCTTTTCTGTCAGTAGTTCATCTGCAGGAAGTGTCAATAGAATATTGACTTAAGGCGGGGATTTATGTAGAAAGGGTGCTTGCCTTTGACCAGGCAAAAAAGGATCAATGCTGTTTAACGCAATATGATATAAGAATGCCTTGCTTGTTGAGGTCATTTGCATGGAATTCAATAATCTGAAATTTCATTGATTTTTTTGTCTAGGTAGTCTGACATCAGTCAATACATGTTGTAGTCCAAATGATTTTTATTTAATAAGAACAACTGGGTCTTATGATCAGTATCACTTAGGCAAGAGCCTATATTTGGAAAATTCATTAAATGAAGGTTAATACTTCCTTGCATTAAAAAGATGATTTAACTCTTTGTATCAGTTTTCATTGTGTTTAAATATGTTAAATTATCATTTAGTGCAGTAGTCTCTTTTTTTACATGTTTTTAAAATCTCATCTCAATGTTTTTATTTATTTATTTATTTATTTATTTATTTATTTATTGTCCATATCATGGAATGTTTATTTTAGTAGCATTTAAATGACCATGGTTATTATTTTTTTATTTTTCCAGCATGACCTTGATGTAGATTCCACCAGTATGCCGCCTTTGGTCAGGTGTTCCGCAGAGAGACTCAAGGATACTGGAGTGTACATACTAGGTATGGTTTAAGAATTAATATTGAATTAATGTTGTATTTGACCTCCAGCTTTTCGTAATCAAAAAAACAAAATTCCCTGTATACGGTTCCCAATCTCTGAAGGCAGAGTTATATTTTAGGGTCACATATTAGCAATTTGTTGGGTGGAATGTGACCTCACCTGTTCAAATGCCCAAATTAGCAGTGTATGATAAAACTCCACAGTCATAATTTTTAATTAACAGTTTTAAAGGAATAGCAATTTTGCATGAAGCTTGTTTGAAGGTTTTCAGTTCTAAAATTATATTGATGGTTTTCTTTTTAATAGAGAATGGGCTGTCTATGTTTATGTGGATTGGTATGAATGCTAACCCAGACTGGATTCACAAGGTGTTTGGGGTGCAGTCTGCAGCCCAAGTTGACATAGATAAGGTAAGGATATACAAAGGTGTTGTCAACTGTAGGTTTTTCAGAACACAACTGTGGTATCCAGTTCCCAAGATTGTACAGCATTTTACAAATTTAAAGCAGAAGAAAAAACTGATTAATTTTTGTTTGTTTTTAGCTAGCACTGATATTCATGATTATTGTGTATATTTTTATTATTAGGGACAGCTTTTGGAACTTGACAACCCAATGTCCATCAGGGTCCGTGGTATTATTGCCAAAATTAACCAAGAGAGGCATAGGAATATGAAAGTAAGAAATGTTGATACATTTATTATTCAGTCCTTAATGACAGGCTGTTCTTGCATGTCTGTATATTTTTGTGCACTCTTAATTATGATTTTTTTTCTTTTGCTCGAATAGTATCTATTAAAGTATTCATAATAAATTAATTTTCCAGTCACTGTTGTCGTTTTTTAAGTGAATGATCGTTTTGGGTTTTTTTTTAGTATTGCAAGGTCCAAATATCTTTTTAATGAGAAATATTATTCATTGGTTATTGTATATAAATCACATTTTAAAATCTTTTGCATCACTTTCAGTTAACCGTTGTTCGTCAGAGAGACAAGTTAGAGCCATGGTTTATGCACTATATGGTGGAAGACAAGGGATCCAATGGCACCTCGTCTTATGTAGACTTTTTATGTCACATTCACAAAGAAATTAGGAACTTGTTGAGCTAAAGCAAACATTGAGCGAACTATCAGAGGACCAGCAGTTATAGAAGCAGTGTCATACATCTGTATTTTTAAGTTATGGAATTTCAAAATTCAACTGTGTATTGACCTTACTACATAACTCTTATATTATAGTTGCTAAAAAATTACAGGCATTATTGCTCAATTAGATATTGAGATTTTTGGAGCCCACAGTTGCAAGGTATATAGCAATTAATTGGTCATATGGTCGAATTTAATTGATCATAACTACCCCTTCAAGGAGGATAGTGATCGATTCCTTTTATCTTAGAAATGTCCACTTTAAAATGTGATGTATTAAACTAGTTCAATGAGCTTTTGTCAACAAGTTTAAAGACTGAAGTATTGTTTTCTGACTTGTTATCAGAAACTTTTTGCTGTACTTACCATCAGCAAAAGATACAGAATTATGCTGTAGACTACCTATTGTTATTTCAGTTTCCAAATGTTTAATATATTGGTCAATCCCATAGTTACTGCTTTCTGTACATGACATAAATGTCATTTTTTATAAGTCAAAAATAACAAATGAAATAAGTATTTCATAAACTTGTTCTTTTAGTGATATCATTCAGCTTTTCGTTTGTTAAATGCTGTAGTCTTTTATTCTGTAGGTATTTACTCAAGACTAGTCATATTACATTAAAAAATATAATATATATCCCTATCAATTTGATATTTGCTATTTTCATTGGATGAAGAAATGGTGTACCAGTTGAATGTCCAAATTTCTTTGTATGGCAACTATTGAAATGCTCTAATAATTTTCACAATATTATTTTCACAATATAATAAAATCGTCCAGTGCAATAGTAACCACATCAGTAAGCACATCTTTTCTACTAGAAAGCACTTTTTCTGGACTTGGCCTTTCTGTCTTTAATATATCCCACCTACAGGTTAGGATATCGAGGAAGTTATAAGGCATGCTAATGTTATTTATGGCCTGCTGTTATGATGGCAACTAATGAAGACTGCGGTTACGTGGTCTGCTCTGGTTCTTAAGCCATATTGCTTGATCACTTAAGACAAACCTGAATTCTGAATGACTGATAAGTGTTGCAAAAGGTAAATGTACTGGCATTTTTCTAGAAAATAAGAATTTCTGATTTTGGCAAATTTTGGTGTCATGTATAGAATGAGCCCAGCCTGTCAATATGATATGCCATGAGCTAGTTTGGGGGAAGGGAGGGGGTCACAAGGTCCACAGATCCTTTGTTATTTACTAAATTCTTTTCATGATTGGGTTTACTTTGTTAACTTTCCAAAAAATGAATTCAGCATGCCGACTTGCCAAGCCAGCTGAGACAGAAATGTTGGGCCAGTTTTAATTTGTTGATCGGTTAGTGTTTTCAGTCTTGCAATCATATTTTTCTCACAACAAAAATGTAGGTTGAAGATGTGGTCATGTAAAAGTCAATAATATTTTATACTGTAGAAATGACCTGTGTAATATGATAAAGCATGCATAAATGTCATCTTCATGTGGAAAAAGGGAGATTGCTTGGAAATATATTTAAGTATTTTCCCCAAAACAATTTGGAGAATTCACAGTATTTGGAAAGTTGGCTTGATGGCATGCATTGCTTAACTTATTCTTTCATTTCAATGAAGCGCACTTTGCATGCTTGGAATATAAATATATATATATGATGTTAATGATAGTACTCACTTATAGAACTGTGATAAAATCTGGTAAGGAACTCATGAATAGCAGTTTTATTTTAACAAGCTCTTGGTGTGGAAAAAGAAGAAAATAAATACCCATTTAAATGAAATATGAAAGTGTGTTCTGTTGCCACTGATGAATTTTCTAAGAGCTTTTCTGAACAAAGAAATGGGATACCTGCTTGTACACCAAAAGTGAATGAAAGAATTGATTGTGCAGTTCAATGAAAGGAAGAAGTCATTAGAAATTGTATAAATATTATCTGCGTACCTACTTCATAAAACTTGGATTAAAATGGGAAAAATTGGATCTTGATGGCCATTTTGATACTTATCAATATGATAAATATTAAACTATTTTGTAAAAATAATATTGCCCTGATAATTAACAAAGAAATTATACAACAGAATGGATTGTTCATTTTATATGAAATAAAGTAAATTTTCCAAAAGTAGCATATGAAATTCACCGATTTTAATAGAACAAGGGATACGGAGTTTTGAACACATCGAAAATGTACATAGTATTTTAATTTTAACTCCCATATCAAGGCTGAATACACAAAAAATGAAGCAAACTGATTATGGTTCTGTGCCAGTCACTCACAAAAGTTAAATGAACATGCAATATTTCAAAATATTATTTCCGGTCATTGAATGGTTGAAAAAAAAGCTTCAGCTAGCATGGACAGGTTTTTGCGTTTATGGCAGAAAAAAAATGCAGAGACAAATATTGTGTTCATATGAAATATTTCATCTAATTCAATATTTAAAGTGCATTCATTGTTAAAGTTTTTTTAAATGACAATTTTTGTCATGCATAGTACTAGCATATCCAAAGTAAAGGGGACTTAGGTGGTAACAGTAAATAGGATTTTGGAAGGAGCAATTAGTTTTAAAAATATTTTCTTCTCTTAACGTTTCTATCAGGAATTTCCCAATTTTTTGCATCATCTGTGGGCATCATAGTTGTCAGCTAAATGTTTGGCTGTACAGATACAGGAAAACTAATTTTAGACAGTGTGATTTGATTTTATTTCATGGATTGTCTTGGGGAATGAAAATAAAACCAAATAAAACTGAACCAATTTTGCAAAACAAGTAATATGCACCACTTTGCAGCAAGTTGACTTTTTGTTGATTGCTGGGGCCCCACGCAATGCATGCTGGGATACACCAGAACCGCCATGTTGTTTGTTGTTGCTACTACGTCAGGTACGTCTAAAATTAAGTTTGTTTTCTATCTTCTGAATAATAAATGGCTATTGAATAGGGTATATTTGAAAATGGCTTTTCTTATCCAATGTAGTTGCACGATGACAACAAAATCGGGACATCGAGAACGAACCAACTGAAGTCGAAACCTGGAGCTATGATCTGACTATGCCGTCAAGTCACGGCGACCATATAACTCCACATGACCGAAGAAAATGCTTGTAGTTGGAAACGTGCAACAGCATGGTTTAACCAGGAAAACAGATAATATGACAGGAAGATATACTAGGAAGCCAGTGCCACTAGAAATGTATGTATACATCTATTTTGTCTTAACTATATATTTCTACGTGTGCTTCATCATCATGTTTTACACGTCCAAACCTGATGCAACTATAATCCAGTAACATGATTGCAAGTTGCATTGCTTACTTTAAAATCAAAATATTTTGCTGTTTTAGGTATTTAAATGTTTCAAATTATAACACCCATGTATCACTACAGTGCAATAACCTTGCAAATTATTTATTCAAT
Organism: Lingula anatina; assembly: GCF_001039355.2. The sequence goes on from NW_019775537.1 coordinate 53,911, forward strand.
AAATCCACCCAGTGGAAGTCAGCAGGGGCACAACACTTGGAAATACAAGAAATTATGTCCTAAACAATTTTAAAGTTATGACTGATATCAGTAATGAATATTCACCTGGTGCCCTCAAGAATTTTCTGGTAAATCAATTGGTAAGACCCCATGTACCAGTAGGTACTAGTAGTTATCATCAACAGGTATATCACTGTATACCAGGGGTACCACGGTAGCCACTGTCCAGCTGTAGTGCTGACAAAGCTGTGACCATCCTGCTCACAGGTCACATATGGCATCCCTTTCAAATCTTTCTTTTAGCACTGTGCAATATATACCATTTAAAAGCTCAGAAAATTTGCAATCTAATGTAAAAAACCCATGAAAATTGAACGATGCAAAGTATAGTTAATTTGATGTGCTGGTCAGTGGTCACAGGTTTTGGGCTGAAAAGTAAGGACACGTTGAGTCTCATATAGCAGTTTAAAAACTTGTGTTGCTTGTAGGAATATTAAAAAAATTCCAAAAGAATTGCAGTCTGTTTTGTATTACCTTTCAGAAGATATTTTTCTGATCAGTTTGAATTTTTTTTGCGATACACCTGTTATCAATTTATAGTGATAAAAATGGATCAACAGGCTATCTAAAACTACTATTACAACATAAACATAATTTCTTGTCATAAATTTTGTATTTATATTATTGTAGTTGGACTAAAGCATTTAACTTGTTAAGGCTTTTCGGCTTTATATGCTTAGATTTTTTGCATATTTTTATTAAATTAAACTCTTCATATGTGCCTTTACTAAATCACTTACTGAAACTGTGTCATTGATGCATGCTTTAATATCTATTAGAAGTCTTCTTTCTATAAAGAAAACTGTAAATGGTACATTACCAGGATGATACTATACAATACTGTCAAGAAATATTCATGGTAGTGGATTACTTTTGGCATGAATTGATTTCAAAGATATATGCCACCAATTTTCAGACACTTACTAGTAACACTCAATGTGATGTACACAAGGTGCTATTATAATTATTTGTGTTAGCAGAAAGTTTAAACTGTGTCAAGCAGCTGTAGGCTTGGCTATTGACAAGATATGTAATGTAAATTGCATGGAAGCTGGTTTGTCTGCACCTGATAATACTGACCTTGGCAAACATAGACTCTCTTCACCAGATCATTTTGTTATGTATCTTATCTGATTTGGTTGATAAATGGCATGACGAAAAAGATCAAAGAAAAAGAAGGAAGGGAGAGAAAGGGTATGGTTACAGCATTGCTAATGTACATGATCCATGAGTGTCTATGAAGCAGAATTCCTTGTGGTGAGGACACAATATCATCTTTGTTTTAACTTTGGGAGTCCAGTATTACATTTAAAAAAAAATTCTCTGTGTATTAAAGTAATGCTTTAAAATTTTTGGTTGTATTGAATAAACATGGTCAAGATTCAGGTTTGCCAGTTTTATTAACATTGTAATTGATCTGAGGCTCAGCAACAACTCCATATGCAAAAAAAGAATCTATTGATTTCAGGGTTAGTTGTCTTGTTCTGGTATGAACAAATAGATAGGTATTCAATAACCTTTCTTTCAGTGGAAAGCAATAATTGCCCATATGAAATAAGCTTTAGTCAGAGACAAATGTCTCCTTATGGAAAAAGATTTTTTCACTTATAATTTGTAACGTTTAGACTAGAGAGTAGTGTAGCTTTTGTTTTAAGTTGCTGTGACATTTTTCTTTCTTACTTTTGTAATTTATTGTTATATATATTTTGTACAAAGCTCAGTTGAAGACATAAATAACTCTCCCCGAAAAAGAAACTATGAACTAGTAGGTCAGCTTTGAGAATAGAAATTGGTTTTATTATTGAAGTTTCAATAGTGGGACAAAATCTCCCTAACCTGTAATCTGTTAACTTTACTTTATGGGCATTTGAACTGATAATGATAAAAAGCCTGCCATTGCACACGGTAGATCTATAATTGATTGCTATGTGATAACTTCAGCACAATTGAACTGTTGGACTGATTAGCCTGTAACTACCTTGGTTCTCAAAAAACTTTAGCTGAAAAATCCTGTTTAAACCATTAAATTCCACCCCTGTGTGATTTAATACATAAGGCAATGCTAAGCTTGACTTAAACACTTACTCCCTGTGCTTTAAGAGGCATTACTGACATGTTTTTTGTTATAAAAAGATTAGTTGCACAACGAGAAACTGTAGGTTTGATTTGATGTATGTCTTGGTTAATAGATTATTTGCCCATTTTTCTTTAAATCCCCTTTGAATTGGAAGTTTAGAACTCTAACCTAATTTCAGATGAAAGTTTTTCCTTTTTTTTTTCAAATCAGACTGTTGTTTAAAAACTTTAAAAGAAATTATATTTTAGAAAATATGCAACAATATAAAATTATACATTATATTCAGACCTGCTCTGAGATAGATTTCTTCAAATATGCGTAGAGGGAGGGGGTACTGAGACTTTCACAGAGTGTTATCTTTGCTGTTTATTGAAACTAACATTGATAACTAGACTTTAATGACCAAATGTGTAAAAACATGCTTTGCAAACTGAGAAATCAAAACCATTATTTTACCAGGTTCCTTAAACTTCTATATGAAAAAAAAAAAAAAAAAAAAAACTAAATCCAATCAGAAAATTTCATTAATTGGGTATTACCCAGAACAGTCATGCAGCTTTTTGACACACATCTTCTTTGTTCTAAGGGTACAGTGTTCTTTCAGTTGAAGCTTAGGGCATTCAGGCCATTTTTTTTGTTCCCTGTGTACCAACCTTGTGAACTGAGTGCATACTCATTTATACTGTGCTCTTAATGTTCCGCGCGACTGAAAACACTAATACAATACAACCGAAACACAATATTTCTGTTTAGTTGAAAACCTTTTGTTTAATGGACATAGGAAAAACTTAATCATTAGTCTGTGCAATTTGTAAAGCAGGCAAGAACAATTGCACCTGAGGACATTGCACTCTCAGCACCCTATTATATATTCGTAATATGTAATTATATTTTTGAACTAACAATGTACATATTAGTGGAAATCTATATAAAAAAAATGTCATACCCTGCCTTTTTAATATGTGTTTTCTGCAAACACACAGGTTGATCAATACTTTTTTTAAGCCTTTATACAGGTACGTTGTGAAGGGAATTTGGTGCCGATCTTTTGCCACTCCTGAGATGACAAGTTGTGTTATGGATGCACATTTTTTTTCTGAATAAAAGTGAATTGGACATGCATAGATATGTTTCATGCTCCCTGTAGGACAGTCAACTTATACTGCATTAACATTGGCAGTTGCCAAATATTTCTTGATATGTACGTTCCATTTACCAGGGGCGTAACCAGGCATACGCACGGATGCACTGTGCGTACAATTTTTTGAGCCAACCATGATATTATTCTCCATAAATTCAGTGTATACCTGAGAATTTTCAAAATCTGTGCGTACAATTTTAAATGGTCTGGTAACGCCCCTGTTTACTAATCAAGATTATAAAAATGAATGATTCTGACCATCAGACTGATTGATTAAACAGCATAAATGAAGTGTTACCATAACATTGAAATATCCCCCTTACCCTGTTGGTGCTTTTGTTAGATATTCATCTGGGAATCTAATTATTGTTCCACCAAGGAAACATGATCACCTTATGTTGTGTCACCACTCTTGTCCTATAACATTTGGCATGTGCCCAAGTGCAAAATGCATTTGTTTGTCTGTTGACACTGAGTTGGGTACACCCATGTCAGCCCTTGAGCAGCTTTTTATACCTCAATATTCTGTTGTGTACTATTAAATATCAATTATAGAAACGGGTCCTTTAAGTTAAGTAATCATGAGGTAGTACAGTTGTAGTCGTGTTGTTTTTGTTGCGCAGCACGTCTGTCTTATTATTTTGCTTTAGTAAATATGAAGAGCACACGTGGGGGACATTGTTAAAAGAAGTGTATATTAATCAAGGCAAATCAGTAGCACTTAAGGTGTGATTATGAATTATTAATGCTCTTTTAAGGGCTTCATTAGTGACACTCCAAGTTTAATGGTTATGGAGCACTGAAATGCCTGAAGTGATATTTATGATGAAGCACTGGCAAAAATGCTCTGTTCAAAGTTTGCCCTGTTAGATGATAATGTTTGAGTTGTTGATAATGCCGTGGCAAACCCATGCTTTCTTTCCATCCCTCACTTTGATTAGCTCAGAGAAGCCAGCATCTTGTCTCCTATTGAAACTCAGATATATTTGCTTTTCCACCTGTATTCCCCATGGTAAAAGTAAATAAAAGCAGAGGAAATTAACATCTTACTTCTTCCTTTTGTTTGTGATAATTTGATTGATCCGAGGCAAATGCAAGGATAGATGCCGAGTTCTCTGTTGATTCGACTCTTTTGAACCACGTTATTACATGGTCTCAGCTGACTGGACATATCATTCAGACGAAGACATGCATCCATAATTTAAATGGATGTTTCTCATTTTGTACTGTCAGGTAGCAAATTACTTGAATCGGCAAATATGTGTGACTAACCTTAGAAACAGAAGTCTTTTACAATGTAGAATATGGGCGTTTTCTTTGGGCTCCATTATTTTATCCTTTCACAATTCATATTAAAGGAAATTACCTGATGAACTTTCTGTCTGTTCATTATGTCATGAATACTTAAGCAGTATGAGGTCACAGTGGGGCAGAGTACTGGGAATTGGAATGACTCCAGGGAATAGATGGATCGCAAGGTTTGATGAAATTTTCTTTGGTTTCTAGAGAGAAATTGAGCACCAGTGAATGAATAAACAGAAATGTTGTATAAAGTTAATTTTCTTTATGATTAATATCTAATAATAGCTCAGATGTTGTGCGCTGTTTGATGGAAAGAATAAGGAGAAGAAGAGAAAAAAAGAGAGTGAAGGGGAGAGATAGGTTAACAGAGTTTGGTAAAGAAAAAAATTAATAAGTGATAAAATACCACTAAAGCGACACATACTTAATCTGTACAGCAAACAAATACCACTGTGGTTTATTAAAGATCCTCACTTTCTCCACCATCAAAAGAATGTATGGCACCTGTTGGACCAGCGGGGCCCTAGTGACCACCACAATACAAATCTGGGGCTTTACCTGTAAAGAGCTAATAAACTGGTTAACAAAGACAGGGACATAATAATGTAATAGCCTCCACTTAGAGTACTTTAACAATTTAATAGATCCCCCCTGAGTTTAGCAAATAAACACATTATATAAAATGTACCTGCCACCGAACACAACCCAATTCTGGACAGTCGCATTTACTTTAAATTCAATATCAATGAAAATCATTTTTAAGTTGTTTGAAAAGATTGAGGACAGTTTAATTTTGACACCTTTAATTCTTGATTCCCAATTAAATTGAAAATCACACAGGTATATTTTTATGTGAACTACTGCATGTCTATGAAAAGTTCCATTGCAATATATAATCTGGGTAGCTCATTGTCAAATGGGGATGGATTAGAATGCTGTCACGGTTATTTTTATATATCTGTTGAGCTTGAAGTAATTGGGACCAACGGAGCTGATCCTGTTATTAAAGTTACAGAAATGGCTTAATATGTACTTACGTATGTGTATCTGGTGCCCTCTATCTAGCACAGCTCTCCACCAGAAACTATCTGGGTGATGATGGCAATTCTTAGCAAAAATAGCTGTGACTATCTATAGTGAAAAAAAAAAAACATTCAGTGGCACAGTGAATAAATTTTATGAAATGCAAATTAAAACATGTGGCATATACATTCTCTCTTGGACCCATGGTAGTGTTTCAAAAATTGGATTTAAGATTCATGCACTATATAAAATGTGAAAGAATTGGATTTAAGTATAGAGAAGAACAGTTAAGTCCAGTGAAACCAAAGACTCCTACACGTAGTTGTGACATAATAGTCATTAGGACATGGTAGAAAGCAGCGATGGATTGTTGCACAATTTTCTGCTCATAAAAAGAGTTCTGAATAGAAAATGTGAGGATTACATATTAGGAATTTTAAACTGGATTTATTTAGAGAATTAGATCCTAATGAGGGTAAAAACATCCAAGTTGTGACATAACATGAATAGTCATTAGGCAGGAAGGAGAACAGTTATTTGGTCTTACTTGTTAGCATTCAGAATAATTCTTCACAAAATTATTCGGAGTATGGAGTGGTAAGAATAAATTTGATTTTAATGGAGGTAAAAGAAATCAAGTTTTAAGATAGCTTGTGATAATGCGTCTTGAGCCTCTCTCTCTCTCTCCCCCCCCCCCCCACACCTACCCTTGAACTTCAGTAGTTTTGCTAGCCCTTGATTTAGCTTTAGTACATGATCTTTTAAATTCAGTGTTTGTCAACAGAAACCATGTAAAACTTCCAGACAGAATACCCCAGTAAATGCATACAACATAAGAATAAAGTATATAATAGGTGAATTTGTCATACGTGTAGCTGTATGGGTTTTCACCAAACTAAAACAATGCAAATTGGATTATCTAAACAATTAGGTAATGGAATCATTTTCACATTTTGTGTCTTCATCTCCTCCTCCCTAATCCATGCCCCTACAGCCGTACTGAGGTATGTCAGTTTTAGAGTCATTTCTTCATCTTTTTTTTTTTTGCTTACAAAGTAAGAAATTATATTAGAAGAAAGACTTAAGAAGGTGACATCTGAGTTATTTTTCTGAACTTTCCATGTCATTGCTCAAATATTGAAGAAGTTATTTGTGCCAGGTAATTAGTTCTGTTGAAATTCACCTTTGTGAGCCTCTGGGAGCCAAACACAAGACCAGTCTCAGATTGTTTTGTAGCTCCCCCTTCTCCCATACAACTACAACCCCACTTTAATTTACTCCCTGCAAAAACATTAGAATTCCATAGTGTGGGTGAGCTGTAAGGAGCTTATTGTGTGGTGCCAAAAAGTTTATTCTACAAGAAGCCCCAATAGCTGTATTTTTGTATCATTTTATGGTGATTGGCAGCCCTTGTGCCTATTTTCTGTGAGCCATTGTCAGTGATTGGTTATTCAGATGGAGTGTAACCTCTGTGTAAACGTCTGTACCAGATAGCATTATTAATTTTATTTAAAGGCAAATTTGATCCTTTTGGTGCTGTATTCACTAAAAATGATGTAAGATGCGGTGCTATATGGTTTTGGCAGTTTAGTTATGAGAGGTCTAATCCATATAGTTCTTCCGAGTGGTCAATCTCATCTGAACTGGTCACAGTCGAGGTCTAATTGACAGACGAAATGGATCAATCTAGTTTAATTACTGGCCAAGAGATGCTAACAGTCATGGGCGACAGCAGCAGCAGTGGGAAAACAAGTCTGGGCCACAGTTAAACATACACGGTGGCCACCGGGTTGAGAAAACCTCACAGTTCACTTGCCGTTCCCATTGGAAATCAACTGTGAAAACAACCAGGACAAAAATCTAACCAAACATGGCTCCCAATGCAAAGTAGATACAGTTTATACAGTCTATTCAGTTAAAACATCATCAAGGAGAAAGTGGTCATATAGGCACCTGTTTGACTGCCGGATAGAACGGATAGAACGGCACCAAGGTTATTGATTGGAGGGTTGATTGGTGATCAGAATTGGACTTTGGGATACATTGTGTATTCTGCTGTCAAGGTAGGAAGAGGCTGCAAGGGAATTATCTCATCCTTTTTGGATCTGGTGACAGAATAAGGACAACTTGGTGACAACCATTTAGTGTAAATGACAGGATTACAGTGGGGGGATTCTAATCCTGTAAAGAGAAATTTATTCTTGCTTATCAGACACTTTGATGCCTGAATTTACTTTTAAAAAAAGGGCTGGAAAATTCTGGGGTCCTATTTTTTAAGCCTCGTCAGCGTTGGTAGCACAAAGAATTATCTTGGATTTTTTCTACCCCATGTTGTACAGCTCAACTCAGCTATGAGGGTGGTATGTTTGACACAGGACACTGATGGGGGATTTGTATTGATTTAAAATAAATCTCGATGCAAGTTTAGATAACTGATGTTAAGCAGCGACAATGTAACCAATAGAATCGGATTTAGGAGATATTCCCCTCGGTGATAGGAGATCATGGGAGGAACGAAGTAGCTCCAAGGTGATAAATATCTGTTTTATTCCTCTCACTGCTTTCATTCATCAAGGATGAATTGCAGATATTGCTGAGACACAGCATTTGATGGAGAATAATTTTGCAGCAAAGACATAAAGGAAAAATGTAGCAATATACCAAGCCCTATTTTGTTTAGAATGAAAAACATTCTCATTAACCTGCAAAAGAGCAACAAAAAACAATTGAAAGATCATGATCAATGGAACATGGTGGAAAGAAAGAAGGGACGGATGAAAGTGCAATTTGAGGAGCTTTCCCTGCCAAGGAGACGGGCATGTATAATATAGAATGGTGATGTCAGGCGCTTTTGCCAATATGCATGATCTGTCGTTACCAGTGGTGGGGGTGAAGGTTTGGCCAACACTCGTGTACCCCAATACAACCAAAACCAAGGACAACAAGTTGAACAGGACATATAGTAACAATGACATCAAAGAGATATATACACAGGAAAGGTAGGCATTTTTTTAAGGGGTGAGTTGACAGCTGGAGCAAAAGTAAATGAGAATTTATTGAATTTTAATTTTCAGATCAATTGACAAGGACCAAGGGAGAAAAGTCTGAATAGTAAAACACTCAGTGATTTGAATAATTCTTTCTCTCCACAATTATCAGGCAAAACCAAAGAACTTTCTCTCACTCAGCATCTTTTGTATGCAATTACAGTGCCACTGATTTATTTACAGTTGGAAAAAAAGTTTTTCATTCAGCAATTCATGGTATACTAACTGGTTGAGTATGTGGCAGCTATCAGAAAATTTGTCCCAGACCACAAATCCAGCTGTGTTAAGTATTGATATGTCATTTTATATAGTGGTGAAGGATTGTTACTGAGTTACGCAAGGAGTCGTGTAACATTTGATTTAGTCATTGTGCAGTGGCGCAGAATTTTAAACCAAACCAGCATGGCATTTATTTGTAGCATAAGGTTCAGGTAACATTACCTCAGGAAAGTGTGGATAGGTTTACTTTGATGTTGTATTTTGAGGGCATTTAAACAAAGTTTTTGAAAAGATTATTTCTTTAAGCCAAGAGGAGAGTAAAATCTATGTTTTATTTACTTTTGTCAGATTTTTGGTGTGAAATGTTTCAACCCCCTCCTTTTTTTTTTAAAAAAAAGGTCTGAAAATATCTAAAAAAGAAAAGAGAGAATTACATGTATACCAGTATATCCTTCTTCTATTTAACAGCTCACTACAGCCATGCACGATTGAACAGCTAAGTCTGTATTTGAACTATTCAGGCACACTACAATTCAACATTTCATTTGATGTGCTGGATGTATAAAATGTTGAAATTAGCACGCTCAAATAGCCAGGGGCTCTACTTTTTTTAACAGCAGGGAAATAAACATATGTTTACTCGCCTCTCTGCTTGTCCAAAGGCTACCCTTAAGGGACATCTCTTTAACAATATGTCCTGCAAGCCCTTTAGAGAAAGTTTTGTGGGGGGTTAACTTATTATTGACAACCCTGCAGGGTGTTTGATTTTAAATTCTTCTTTAATCCCAAGATGTGTGAGAACGATTTTTTGAGACCAGATAATTCATATCATAAGCCTACTTAAATGAATATAGCTGGCTTTAATTCCATCTTATGCGGAAAGACTATAAAATTTGATATAGCATATCTTTATGTACATCTTCTTTGATGGCTTTATTATTGCTTGGAGACTGTGCTTTTAGAGAATCATTACACTTGAGTGAACAATATATCTTGTTTGGACTGTGCAGGCTTGCTAAAAGACAGATGGAGTTACAAAGAAAAGTGACAACATTTTGTTAAAACAACAGTTCACCTTGCTGTTTGAAGTCTGGCTTTGTTCACCTGTAGGCAACTTTGCCATATTAGTACCATTTGATTTGTTCTATTGTCCGAGGTTTTTGGCAAATGTGTCCATTTAGAGCAGAAATAACTTATCTCAAGGTGGTCCAAAGTCAACATCCATTGTGGGAAAATACCTTAAGTACACAGTCATAGTGAAAAACAAATTATTATCTTATCCAAAGGTAAAAGCCCAATCTAAATGTTGATTTTGGCACTTTTGATTACGTGACAAGAAATAACTTATTCATTTTAGCACAATATAGCTTCATGTTGTGAGGCATTTCAAATGGAGGAAAAAAATGCTGTCAATTTTTTTTTTCATTTTTGTAAAAGCTTAAGCACTTTCTTGTTATTTTAAACCCAAGAGCTTGCTTTGATGATGTCTATATTGTATGCTTTTTAAAACTATATTGAAATTGATCAACACAGCCTTACAAATCTTATGGCAATTTTAAGTGTGAAGTAGTATGAGGTGTTTGTTGTCTTTTTTTCCTTTTTTTTTCTTTCTTTTTTGACATCTTTGAGTAGAAATCATTAGTCAAGTCACCTGTGTTGTTAAGGTATCAGATTAACCATAAAAAGATGGCATTTCAATTTACTGGAATAGTAATTGATATTGCTTAAAAGGCTGGATCGGAAGAGGGAAAGAAATAATAGACCAGGTGTAAGATTGTAGGTAGAATTATAGGAATGTTGTTTTAGATATATATATTATAGCAGCAAAAATCCTCTTTGGTTTTAGAAAATTTTAATGCATCTCATAGTGAAAATATTCATATCTTATATTCATATAATAAATGTGCAGGGTTGATAGGAAAGTAGATTGTCTAGCTTCTTCAGTAGTCTATTATGCATATAGTTGAGTTGAGTTGAGAGTTGAATATAAGAGAGGATTTTTCTATCGAAAGTGTTTTATCTTATAACCATTTAAAGAATTTTAGTAATTTTACTTTGATTTTATTGACATTTACTCAAATTTGGGAAGCTTAGTCTTTTTTGCAAGTTTTTAAACCTTTTATCCAACTGTTACTAACATAATTGAACTTTCGTCTCTTGCTAAAGTTACTGTTAACTTATATTTACTGGCAACTGTGATAGTATACGCTTTTATGCCTATTTCTATACCTCAGAGTCTAAAATTTCAATATTTTATAATAAAACAGAGTGGCTGTCATAACATGCACTGTCCAAGAAAACGTTCATGGTCAGTGAAGTGAAACATTTTCATTGTGAAATGTTACATTTGTATCAATGCAGGAAGGTGGTGCTGTTGTGGGAACACGTTAACTCTGCGGAGTCTGCCACGGTGACATGAATGCTGAGTTGACACAGAATAACATGTCTTTGGGGTGAGAGAAGAATAGGCCATCGTAACTGTAGCCACTGTCAGCTTTGTTTTCCATGGTTGCCCTGGTGTGTGTGGCTGAGCTCGGGTCTCCCCCGCCTCTTTCGCCCCCAGATCAATTTTGGCATCTTGTTCTTAACAATATCAAAACACAGCCAAACCTAATGAGCCTTGTTTTCTGAGGCATCAACCCATAGTGGTTAATAATTCAAATAAAGGTCAGTATTATTTTTTAATTGGTGGACCCTTTGTCACAGTCATAACGAACTCCTTTCGGTTTTTGTTTTGAAATGTAACCCCGTGCTCGGCTTACAATAACAGACTTGAATGGTGGACAGGGAAAGGTTTCACAACCGACTGGCTCTGGCATTAATTCATCGTTTCCACACCGAAGTACACATTGTGCTGGGCCTGCCAGCGATTGTTGCAGATATTTGGGTTGGCGCTAGGCATAATGGGCTGATCAGTCACTCTATTGAACAGGCATTGAGTTTACTTTACCCGGGGCACTGCCAGCACAATACCACTGAAGGCTGTCCCTCATAGCAAGTTTATACTTCTCTCTGGATCGTAACTATATGTAACAATACATGGGCAAATAACTCAGGCCATACAAAGTCATGAGAATATTGTACGTGGAGTCTGCTTGGTACCTACCACATATGTGTTACAAAAATGGACACTTACTTGAAGACTTGTTTTAAAGACTTTTTATAAAAACTTAATGTGTGCATATGTGCATAATATTCTCTGGCTTTACATATTTATCCCCTGAAATTGAATCAAATTTTAAAAGTGATGTGCCATAAGTACATGGTGTAGCAAGAATTCTTTAATAACAATAAAAGAGTTATTTGGTATAATACAAATACTTCCGCAAAGTGCTATCACACATAAACTTGAAACAGTATTGTTCTAAAATAATCATGTTTGATCCACTAGACAACCTATAAGTTAACTTAATTGTGATTTTTTTTATTGTCTGAAGTACAGCACATGAGCCATATTTGTAGACACCCTCCTCCCTTCCTCCTGCAAGAACCATCCTTCTATGCCACAGATATAAATGTATTTTAGATAAAACTGGATGTCAGATGATATGAGACCTCTAACTAGTTTGTCCAGGTACACTGGAATACACCTGTAGATATCGTCTATCCAGCAGCCCAGATCAGATATAGGAAAGCCCAATAACTTTCATCTTGGAGTTTGCAACTGTACAGAACTGATAAAAGAGTGTCTGTGTTGTTCTGATTGATAAGATGCTCCTCCCATAAAATATCCTGATTAAGCAATAAGATAAACATGTTAGACGCCGCTTTAATACAGGCATATCAATTTTAGGTTATCACCTCAGTTTTGATTTCTTGCCAGTATATGATATGATAGACTATGTTTTAAAATGTCAGGGTGTTCCCCTTGGTGGCTAAAGTTAAATCGAGCCCTTCTCTTATAGTCACTCTCTGACTGATTTTTTGTTTTTGTTTAAATGTCTTTTTAATATAACAAAACTCTTAGTGTTAAAAAAATATCTGACAGTCTTTAGCTTTGAATAAACAAGTAGGATTGAGCTATGATTTTATAACTGCTTTACGCTGTCATGGTAGACAAGTTTATGTACGTTTTAGATTAAAAACCACAGTGACAGGTAAAAAGGTGTGAAACTGAACACCTTGAAATAACATATCCAAAGCATTTGTGGATTAGTCTTGACATTGCACATTATCCTAGATGAGGCTGGCATTATTTTCAAGATAATATCTTTTGTAAATAGAGAAATAGACATCTTTATGAAATACACATCGGCTCAGTGCTCAAATTCCAATTGTACATTCCAGAGAGTGTAGGAGAGTTATCTCCAAATGAAATTTTTATTTAAATCAATGTATACAGTACTGAATCCAATGGAGGCATGCTTATGATGTTGTAAGAAACACGTCTATCACTTTTTTTATGTCAAATACCAGCTCTGCACTCGTGTGCTTTAGTGTTAGGACTTTAATCTTAGAAGTAGGCTGGTTTCTAGGGAAAGGTGGCACACGACTCAGTCTTTGGGAGGGGTAACTTAGATATCAAGCAGCATAGGATTCATTATATTTACTTAGGTTAAATGACTTCTATTTACAGCCTTTTTTCTTGAATAGCCTGATAAAAGACAAAAATGTAGATTTGTGCGTCTTATTAACAAGGTGAAACAACTAGGAATTATAAAGGAGTGTCATCTTGATTAGTATGGTGTTTATCCTTCAAATGAAAATATATGAGCAGAAAATAATTTTCAAAGTACATTATGATAAATGATAGGTTGTTATTTATTATGATGAAAATATGGGCTTTGAGAAATTAGACAATATGGTGAAAAGCGCATCCAAATGCTGTCTCAACCAAAAACACAATCAGCATATGTCTGTTTTATGCTCTCCTACTGCAATCTGCAATTCTATACAATACAGATACATGCACTATGTTGCAATTATAGAAAAAAATATATATAGGCCCTATACAGAAGAAATTTATGTTTGAATTTGCAAGATGAAATTTTTCTCATACTCGTAATGTTTTTATCCTTTAGCAAGGCAGATTTTTAACAAAGTAAAAACTAACCTTTGAATTCTAAGAAATTTGTGCACTGAAAGTAAAATTAATCTGTTTTTGGCAACTTTTATTTCAGTTATTTATCTCAATATGAATAAGATATGTTCAAATTAGTTATTTTCCTCTCGATATACTCTTCTCCTGGAATGGAGAATCCATTTTTCTTGCCAATTAAGCACTTTATGTTGCAATGAATAAAAGCTTATTGTTATGCAATTGTTTTGATTATAATCGCCAGCTAAGTCATTTCCCAGGCAAGATAGCTTTACTTTGAATTTCTGTATTTGATGATGATTTTAACACACATAAAATGTGCTTTATAATCCAAAACAAAACAAAAAAAATTACAAAGATACATTTTTGCTTTGTTTGGCAATAGGGATAATGTGACTAGAAGGATCAGCCACCTGATGTGTCAGCAGAATAGTACCACGTGAAGGAGTTTTGATTAGTATGAGCAAACCCATTTAGCCATGGAGCAATTATTGAAGGTGGAGCTTCGTTTGCACATGCATGAAAATTTTATTTTAGATATTTACATGAACGTTATGTAAATGACAATATAAATGTTGGTCATTGTGCCTTTTTTCTCTCTATTCTTTTTTCCCCTAGAAATATTGATGGTTATTTCTGGGTATTCTAATTAAACTGCTGCTAATTGTGCACTTGAAAAGCCTCCTGTAGTTCATTAGCTTCTTTTGTTGACTTGTGTTTTGATGGTTTCCATCCTTGGGATAGCTGTGTCAACCCGACTAACTGAGACAAAGGGAATATGAGGGGATCACTTTAGGGGGCCATGCAGTTGGGGCCCGGCAAGGGGTGGGAGGCAACTTAAATGTATTTATGTTGGAGTAGAGTTAGATTTGTACACTTAGCAGGAATTTGACAAAGGTGAAATAAAAGAATCCCTGAAGGAATCTGTTTTAGAGGAGTGATCGAAATATAATGCAATCTGATAAACAAGTACTTCCAAGATTATACAAGTGCTAGATGTTATATCATCTTGATATTATTGGTATTAAATCAGGCACAATGGGAAATGACCATGGCTATTAAATTTGTTAATCTGGGATAAGTGACGGCAGCCAGATAAGTAGCTGCACATTCTCAGGACAAGTTTGGATGAATAAAATGCTTTATTTCATCTTAGGGCAGGGACAGGTAGAAGGAAGGAATGGGATATTGAAGAAGATGATTCAGATGATGTTGATATATTTTGGATTTTAGAGACTGGTGATTGACATAAAAAATAAAATGAAAGTGAACCTTAATTCTGAGTGCAGATTTTAAAATTTATTACATCTTTTATGCACATAAATCACTGTTCCACATACAGTAACTGTTGGTTGCATCACTTTACTATTGTATAAGTCAGATATGTATGCCATGTAAATGAATGAAAAAAAAACTCTTTCTTGTGTAACAGAAGTGAAAGTTAAATTACCAAGCAAAATTTTCTGCTGCAGCATTTTAAACAAAATTTCATTATTTTGCTTGGTATGATTTGTTGACATTCTAGAATATCTGAAAACCAAACATATATAATCTATATCCATAACAAACCTATTCTTTATACTTGCCATTCAATAATACTCGAAATATTTTATTCTAATCCATTCAAGTATCAGTATCTCATTTTGAAGGGGAAGTACAAATACAACACATTTCTGTTTTTAATCTGACACACAAAGGGTTGATCCCCATAAGCAATGAGTGGAAAACCTTCATTTGTTCCCCCCCCCCTCCCCCCCCCAACTACCTGCCTCAAGATCTCCAACAAAGCTGCCACTCTTGCCAGACAAAGGAGATGTCATCGAGGCTGCTTGAGAAGCTCCTTGGTGTAACATCTAGCCTCTTTGGTAACATGAACTAATTCTAAAAATAAAAAGATTCAATATTCGCTTGGTGGGAGAACAGACTTGATTACCAAATCATTGTGGGTTTGTTTCTCATTTCTTATCTTCAAACAATTACAGTGTATAGTTTTGATTTTCAATTTTTTATAAGAGGGTTAACCTCTCGGATCACTCCCCTCCCCCCCACCCCCAACCCCCACCCCAAATCAAAGCATTTTGCATTATTTAAGTAAAACAACAAATATACCTTTCAATTTCTGAATTTGTAAGTTTAAGTTATTAACTGTAAAGAAATACAACACAATATCTTGTTCTTCTAGTAAATTGCCATTGCTTTCACATTGCTATTTCTGTTCTGTTTCGAATATTAATGATTCTTTTCTGGCACATTCAATCAAAAACTTATTGTGGATAACAAAATAATTAGGAAAAAAATTTAATGAGCTAGACTTACACAATTTGTAGTGAAATTAAGTATGCATAATTAAAAATAATTTAAAACCAGAATTACAATATTTCATTAAAAATCAGTGATTCTATTGTGATTATTATTTCATAGCAACAGAATTTTATGATTATGTTACTGTTTTAGAATAAGAATTGCTTAAACTGTGTAAAATTCCTCTAATAAATATGTGAGTTCTAACTTGGCTTAAAAACATTCAGTCTTTCACTTCTTTAATGGCCGAAGGCATGTCAGTCAGAAGCTTTGAAAGTACATTATGACATGGACAAAACTGGCTGTAAGCTGCCTTTTCTTAACATACTGTAGACTGCATAAAAACTCATTTTGAACCCAGTATGTATAGCCTAACTTCCTTCCAATCCATCTTTGTTATGAAAGCATTTTATGCAATATGCTGTTGTAATGTCTGTGGATTGTTACAAGCCATAGCTATTGAGTAGGAATATGACATGGCATTTTGAAAGGAAGTGTGGCATCTAATGATGTCTGTATAACTTAGTTAACAGCAGTGTCACACTGATATTACTGACACTGTTGACAGAGTTCATTACTTTGTAACAAATAGCATGTATACAATATGTTCCTTTATGTGTTATTAATGAAGAAATACAAATTGAAGCACCGAAAGCCAACATTTTTCTGTTTATTTTTTTATTATTATTTTGGTTGTTGCTATTGTGTTTCCTTTCCAGACTTAGTTATTTTCAATTTAATAATGATTAAAATTATTATAACATAGTCATATATGACTATAAGTTGTATTCAGAAGAAGACAGAATTTCTCAATAGGATTTCCCCACTTTACAGTATAAAATAAAATTCAAGAGCCAACAGCACTGTATCACATGGGTTCTTTTATACATTAATAACAATGATAGAGTATACAATTTTGCAA
The DNA here is from genome assembly GCF_001039355.2 of Lingula anatina. The sequence continues at coordinate 71,041 of NW_019775537.1, forward strand.
ATGGAAAAAGAATGCTCAGGATATTGCCAGTGGAAAGTCAGCTTCCTATTGTGTTGAAATCTGAGCCCTGAGCATCTCAGCATCTGATTGAACTTTCCCAGAATGTGATTCCATTTGGAAATAAAAAAGAGATTGTGTGGCCAAAATCTCAGGCTGCATAGATGATATGTACTGATAGCGCTCTTTTGGCCTAGCACATACTAGCACTGTACTTGTATATATGAGATGAAATGTAATTTTAAAATGTGGACACCATTATTGGCCTGGTTCAGCCCATTTCCTCCTAGTATATATAAATGTCAACACACAGGATGCAGCCCATGCTTTTGTTCCAGCTCTGTTCTTAGTTGAAAGACCAGTGTGTTTCTTCCCTGGTGATTTTCATAGGAAAAGGAATTTACAAAATCATTGTGGGAATATTGGTTCAGATATTTCAATGTTTTTTTTTTCTCTCTCTGTATGTAAGGTCAATATAACCACACTGTTTACAAGGACACTATTGCTCACAATGTTTTTTGCATGATCAGGTTCCTTGAATGATAACTGAGGAATTGAGCTCATTGTATTTGTTGAGAGTTTCCAAGTTATACTTGCCAATGTATTTATAATGAAGCGCTGTGACAGGTGAAAATTTTCTCTTGAATACACTCTTTATCGTGATGTAGAAACAACAATGGCTCTGAAGTATCAGGGATACATAATACTGACACCTGCCTTTGTCCAATTTCCTGGATTATTATACATTGAAAATACTGTGTTTATTGAATATCTTGAGCTGTTAATATTCTCTTAAAAAATATACTGATCCAGAAAATTCATGCTTTGTGGCATTTCAATTTAAAAAGACACCATTTCCAGATCGTGCAGACTCCTCTCAGCAAATGAAGGACTTAGAGATCATATTAAAGGAGGATATCAGTTTTCAAGTCCTACTGCCATGGAGATATGACAAAATCAATGATATTCCGATTGCTTTATTGCAAGTTCATTACTTTAGAGATTCATGAGAATACAATTAAGGACTTTTACAAGGTGTCTTTGCAGTGCTGTCTGTTTTAAATGCACATGTTCTCAATGATACGACATTTTAGGAAGAAGATTGCACTAACTCGGACAATTTTGCATAAAAACAATATACATCTGTATATGATCAAGGTGATGATGGTGATGATGAAGATGATGATGACAATCACTCAGAGTACTGTCCTTCATTAGTCTCTCAAATGAATGAGATTCTGGGGAAGAATCCCCTTGGAGATAGATCGATCCAAAGTTAGTACGATAGGCTCTGGGAATGGTCCATTTGTGATCACTATTTTAGCACTGAGGAGTTGCCCTTAATTGTTACAGAAACGTGGTCCATATATCAGTAAAAAGAAAAAAAAAACAGTTTGTCTTTCGTGATAGTTCATGAAAGTAATGAATATTTGAACATGTATGTATGTAGTGCATGCTGCAAGCACGGATTGCCTGCCATATTGACTTCTACGTAGGGGGGGTTAATAATTGCCACTGCTCTTAATTTGTGTTACTGTACAAGCAGTGACAATTTCTTGTCATGCAGCCTGCTAATTGGATGGCTTGTTAGCACTGGCTTTAAAGTGAAAAACAATTTTAGAGACCTGAGGCAAAATGCAGCAGCAATTTACATTTTAGACCAATGATATCCAAGTGCTCTGCTGTTCCTTGCACACCGAGATGCTGTCTGTAGAGAATGAAAAATAGCATGGATTCCTTGTCATAGTTCCTTCTGGATATATTGTTTGTATTTTGTATGTGATAGAGAGAGGAAGGACCTGTGTTCATGGACAGCATTAAAGAATCACCACAAGTGGGTAAGATAGAAACTGCTGGATTTCTTGAAATTTTAAGAGGAAAATGCAAGGGAGACTTGACACTTGGATAAAGAATGATGGAGGAATCGTTGTGCTTGTTTTTCTATGGTTTGGTCAGATGAGGAATTTTTTTCGATTGCAAGAAATCAAATGTTCAGCAAACTGTAGCAGCAGAGTGATTAATGACATCAGAAATAAGAATTCCTTTTATTAAAAGCATTTATTTTATCAATATAAAACAAAAAAATGACATTTAAAGTGACATTCAGGAGCGGCACAGAAAACAGTGTTCAGCAATACAGTATGATCATCAACATAAACCTCTCACTTTAGTGGTGAAAAGTTGGCTGTGTTGTTTAGGTCGTTGTACTCTCCAGGGATAGTCACTTGCAGGAAACTCCCCAGGGTCTGCCTGCTAGCAACTGATAAAGCAGCATCATTTAGAAGGCACTATTAAAAACACTGACAATCCAAATGCATTATGCATTCGTTCTCATGAGTTTTCTGTTATGTCATTGATCAATTAGGATTATTCGGGGGTTTTTTCAAATTGTCTTTATTATCTGCGGTCGATATAGATGAGTCAGTAAAATAAGGAGACTGTGCATAGGCTAGTTTTCTGTTGTTTCATTTATTATATTTAGTATTGTGTGTGGGGGGAACTGCCTTGCACATGTGTTATAATGTGATGATAGAAGTCTTCAAGAGGTAAATATATTACAAAATTGTCTCAAGGCAAAACATTTCCTGTGTTTCTGAGAAAACGCAGGATTGTAAAACTGTAGGACAAGAATCTTTTTGTTCTTGTTTAGAAATGATGAAAAAATTCATAATTTGGAGTTATTTTTGTGACAGTTCTTCAGTCATGATGATACTACAATAGAAGTCAGATGCAGCCTGGATGAATTTTTATCCACTGGGAATCATCCAGTAAGAGCTGCTGTCAGCTACGAAATAGAAACCTTTGGGTATAATTATAGTCAAAAATATTTGCATATATTTGAAAGCACTATTTTAAAAATGGACTATTGGTAAGAGATGCTGCTTTAGAATGCTAGATGAAAAGTAAAATGTCATTTATGGGGAGAGGAAATATTACTGCACTCAGCTTTGGTAAATTTACCATTTCATTGGAGGAATTTAGACTTCTTTTGTCCAGAATGTATTGACAATTAGAAACAAGGATGAACACAGTCAAGCACAAAGAGTTGTTCAAAAATTTGTTGGAAAACTGATGAAAAAGAAATAAATCGGATGTTCACAAAATGAAAAATGACAGTTCCATTACCTGATAATGTTATTCAACACCCAGTCCGTGTAGGGGTCATTGTTTTTGTTTCCTGAGAGCAAGTTTCTCCCTTGTTATCGGGGTGTGTTTGCAGTGTTGTTACAACAGGAAGGACAAGCAGCCCATTTTACCATCTTTCAAAGTCAAAACTTTGGAGCCTGGACAAAAACTGAGCAGTGATGTTTAAAAATCTCCAGTTATGGAGAAAGTGAATACTGTGGAATATAGGTTTACTTGCTGGTGTTTTCTTGTTCTGACGTTATTGCTGCAGAAAGAATGACAATACCACGTAAGAATTCTTCCATAGGTTCTGCAGTTTTAGAGGACAGTTTGATCATCATAGGGTAAGTTTGAATTGAAAGAAATTGCTGTTGTATCTTTTTGTGCTATATTGGCATGCATTATGAATCATTAACATTAAAAAAAATAAACCAGCTCCATGAAATTCAAAATGAAAGTCAAGATTCAAAGAAAACATTATTTCTTCAGTAATATTCTAATGAATTTTTTTTTTTTTTCAAATTATTCAATTTTGTTCTGTTTGAATAGGCAACATAAATGATGGAGGGTTGTTCAACAGAAAAAAAAAGCTTAAAGCTTTTTATATCTGGTACATGGTCATTCTCAGCTGCTTTAGGTGGGACATGCATGGACACATCTGCAAAAAATGGAAACAAATTATTTTATCTACTACCTTTGTGTATGTGTGTGTGTGTGTGTGTGTGTGCATGCGTGCGTTTAAGTTACCACTGGAGGGCATTTCAACTGCTTTGAATTTATTATTTAACTGCAGAGATCTGAAAGATTCTGGGATAAGTTTTTCTATTGTTGGAGCGCATTTGCATTGGCTAGACATCGTCTTCCTCCTTTACCTCCAAGGCAGACCTACAATATTGTGCAGATAATGACATTACATTAATATTGTTGTCTCAGAGCATGATATTCTGTGGAAAACCGTCAGTTTCACTGCTGGGAGTATGCTAAGTTTTTACTGTTGGAATTAATGTTTTTTTTTCCTTGGCTACAAATCCTAGGGCGTGACTAATGCCATTGTCACTTTGAGGGGGAGAAAAACAACAGATTCAGAGATGAAAGAATCCACATTGTTTCTTTGTAGCAAATAGATTTGTGTTTAGTGGAAAAAAAATTGATCTGGCATTTGATCTGATTAATGAAATAAGACATCAGCAAACAGAAGCATTACATAGAGCTAACAGTCAAACACTCAGGCAAGAATACTGTATGTTATTTTAGAGGGGTGGTTACGTAGATTAAAAAGACTTAGCATGGAGTAAAGTGACAGCAAATGTTTGGTCATAAGAAACCCAAGAAGGTTTTATTTCATTTTCTGGAGACATGCTTATACAGCCGACATTGCAGAGAGGCATAATAGCACTGCAAGTTACTGTAGTACAGGGTTTAAGATGCTTTTGTATGGATTTAAAGCTGGGATAGGTCAATTAAATAAAGGAAGATATATCAGTGTTGTCAAAAAAAGATGAAGACACAAAGGAAAATGTCAGAGCTTCACATTGCGCTTTGCAGGGGTACAAATTCAGATTCTTTTTCATTATTTACCATGTAAATTTACTTTTCCAACTCTAGAAGTTACCCAGGGGTGTATTATCATCTCGTCTTATCGTGAAAATCAAAATTATTTTGCTGGTACAAGAGTACCTTAATGTACAACTACATTGGCAGTACTCTAACTTTTATAAGGATTGCTTAAAGGGAGTTTACTTTACCAGAGATACAGGGTAGAGGTTTATGCAGTCTATGTTAGAGATGGAATGTCTCAATTAATAAGCTCAAAGTGGATATTTTGATTCATCTAGTTGTAGTTTTAAACAGGTATAGAATGAAAGTTAAATCACATTCTGAATTCTCATGAACTGTTACAGATGGTGTGATCTCTGGTATCTTAACTATATCTCATAGACTTCCTCATCAGCTGCTTCTTTGAACTGAATAAATTGTCATTTTCGTCTTGATGATAGGTGTTTCTGTCATTTCTTTAAAAAAAAAATTTCTTTTTTTAAAGACTACATAGCTAAGTGTGTCCTGATAAAAGGTTGTATGTATTTGAAATTGGCAACCTGAATAAAATCTGATTTCATTTTGAATAGGAAATTTATATTGCATTGTATCCAAGTTTTCTACCAAGCAAATCCTTGATTGCCACTGTATCAACAAACTATGTTACAATGACAATAATAGAAAATGTGATTGTGCCAAACGTACAATGGTAGGTTCATATTTCTCTGTTTTTTTCATACATCATGATGAAAAACAAGGATGTTTCCTTTTCCATGGGAGTTAGCTAATGACAAGAGCATGATTAAAAAGGATCAAATTCGTTGACATTTCCAAATTGGCCTGCAGTTTCCATGGTTCTGTTATTTTATAGGAAGTCTTATCATTCAGTTCAACTTATGGGTAGACAGAAGTTGCATTATTTTGAAAATGATACTAGCATGTCTGTTAATCTTTTCAATCCTGCTCAAACACACAGGATTGTTTGATGTAACCTTTGAATGATTAGTTCATGCATTAAATTGGAAAACCTTTTACAATTTTTTGCATTAAAAAAAATGTTGATTATTGCATTCTGTAACATTGATCTGAAAGAGGCTAATGGTGCTGGTAAATTGTAGCACGATCATTAATGGTATGATATAATAGACAGTATATATATATATAAAGGTATAGCATATAATATGTAGGTTTATATATAAAGGTATAGCATTTAAGATGTAGGTTCGTGTAGCTTTGGGTGTATTTTTGGAACGCCTGTCATGTATCACCTATGTTTTCAACTGAATATGATTAAAATGTTGCAGTTTTTTTTTTTTTTTTTGTCAAAAATGGACTACAGTAACTACGTTTTGGCTATCAACCGAATAAAAAAGGATGCAGAATTTTTTACTTCATACTGCATATGTGGCAGATTTCTGAAATTATATAAATTAAATTAATGTTATATTTTATTGGCTAGATCTGCCATACATTGATCACACTTTAATGTCAAGAGAGCTTTCTAAGGTAAATTTTTCAAGTTGAAAAGATGGTTGATGGTTGTCTTTTTGTCTATCTGTGGTATTATAAGTTGTCATTGTGTGAATTTTATTATTAAAATACATAATGATGAATAAATGTAAAGGTGAATGCCTAGACTACATAGGCAGGATTTTTGCTTAAAAAGATACAAGAAATGGTCCTTAAAACTGACACTTTGCTTTTAAAAAAAAAATATATATAGATTTGATAGAATTGTATTTGGAACAAGACCACCATGTGGCTTGCATGAAAAAAAAAAGACAAATAGGTATTTGATAGTTTATTGTCAACGGATCTCCAGGGTCACCAACTTTGTCTTCAAAACAGAGATAACAGTGTAAGGTAGCAGCATTAAAGGAGCCGCCCTTTGATAGCAACAAGATGACCTTTCTTCTTGTATTCAACGCTTGTTAAACTGCCATTATAGCATCAACAGCAGTGTATAGTTGAGCGATTTAAAGCCCTGGTCATGATTTAAGTTCAGCAGATACCACACACTCCATTTGCTGATAAAGAAAAATAATTTCATTACACCTTTGAACTGGCTTTTAATCTCGTCATCTCTTACAACTAGGCAGCAAGACTGATAAGCAGCATAGTTACTATACAGCTTTCTCTCACCACACAAATTTCAATGCCTGTCACGAAGTGCAGGGCCAGAAACTTTATGACCAGTCATTAGACTGTGGGTCAACTCTCCAGATTGCATGGCCAGCGACCAGCCCAGCGCTGTTCTACAGGCTGTAGACTCCCAGACTGACCAAAGGCAGCAGTGACCCAATGACTTTTATATTTGTGTCAAATGTTTTTTGATTTTTTTTTTTTTGGGGGGGGGGGGTTGGAGGGTGTCAATTTTTTATATATCAGTGTTTCTCTTGTTCATTGTATCTTTCCTTTAAGAATATTGAAATGTCATTATTGAGTTTTTTTTTGTTTTAGTGATAAAATAACTTATTGCACCTCTTTCAATATATTGCATTTTCTTGCTCTCACTTGCATCCCACTTGGAGTTCTAGTATTTCTGGGATCTCAGCATTTTAGGCAGTTCCATAAAATATAGTGAAATATGAAACTGACCACTTATTGTTATTTTTTCTTTGAAGACCATATGGGTCAAATAATTCGTGAACTCTCCACATTTTTACCACATCTGTTGGCTGTTTATTTTATTGGCAGCTAGAGCTCATTATTCATTGCTGAAAACAAAGCCATTCTGGACAGTGCTTTTTTAACAAACAGTTTTGTACAATTCTTTTTTGGCAGCTAAAAATTCATTCAGTTTCAATTGGCAGGTTTTTTATTTCTAATTTAATGTGGAAGGGGGGAAATTGTGTGGCAGTGGTTTCTTAATTATATTATGCATAACTTTTTTGTGTTTTCAACTCTCTGAAAATTTCTCGTATTCATTGAGAATATTAACATTAGCTGCAATCTTACATTTGTTACCTTTCTTTTTATTTCTAAGCATTGTTAAATTAAAAATAAAAATAT
>NW_019775537.1:79670-104131 GCF_001039355.2 Lingula anatina
GGGGGGGGGGGTTGGAGGGTGTCAATTTTTTATATATCAGTGTTTCTCTTGTTCATTGTATCTTTCCTTTAAGAATATTGAAATGTCATTATTGAGTTTTTTTTTGTTTTAGTGATAAAATAACTTATTGCACCACTTTCAATATATTGCATTTTCTTGCTCTCACTTGCACCCCACTTGGAGTTCTAGTATTTCTGGGATCTCAGCATTTTAGGCAGTTCCATAAAATATAGTGAAATATGAAACTGACCACTTATTGTTATTTTTTCTTTGAAGACCATATGGGTCAAATAATTCGTGAACTCTCCACATTTTTACCACATCTGTTGGCTGTTTATTTTATTGGCAGCTAGAGCTCATTATTCATTGCTGAAAACAAAGCCATTCTGGACAGTGCTTTTTTAACAAACAGTTTTGTACAATTCTTTTTTGGCAGCTAAAAATTCATTCAGTTTCAATTGGCAGGTTTTTTATTTCTAATTTAATGTGGAAGGGGGGAAATTGTGTGGCAGTGGTTTCTTAATTATATTATGCATAACTTTTTTGTGTTTTCAACTCTCTGAAAATTTCTCGTATTCATTGAGAATATTAACATTAGCTGCAATCTTACATTTGTTACCTTTCTTTTTATTTCTAAGCATTGTTAAATTAAAAATAAAAATATACTTAATGATAAATTGAGGGGGGATGTAGCCCAACTTATCTCCCTTTACTAAAAGCTACTGCTGCTAAATCTGAAATCTTGACTATTGTATAGCAAGGACAAGATGCCAGTGCCATTTGAAAATTCTTACTTCATTAATTCAAGAATTCATTATCATAATCAAAGAGGAACAATCACCAAGTGTAGTAATTAATCGGGTTCTCAAAGATAGTGTACATAGTACCACATATTACATATTCCCTCGTGTGTGCTGTGGGATCTCCTGGCTGGCCTAACCAATCACATGCCATGTTTGCAAATTCAACTGTACACACAAGGCTGTTCTAGGCTTGTTTAAGCACATTTTCATTATACACAGAACTGGGACCTATAGTGTTGCTGTGGGCTGCTAAGCATATACCTACTATAAAGAACAGCGGCATGGGCTCTTTCTCCATTGAGCAGTGTGTGTTTGTAACAAGTCGATTCTCAAAGAAAGTGATGAGTTGACATTGCGTGAGGAGAGCATTGTTGGCGAAACCGTACCAACATTTGTGTGTTTACATCAGAAGATTGGTGTTTGCGGCTAAGGACCTCTGGTGCCTGACCTTATCAAGGAAAGACTAAAGGCTGTTTGGTGGATTAGGATATGTGAAGTTTTCTCTGACGAATACAAAAATTGGATGATAATGTGTGATTGAACCAGAAAAGAAACTATTATCTCAGGGTTTATATAAGCTAGAGAGGCAAGAAAGCTTCTACTTGAAAAAGTTGCTTTGAAAGAAGTTGCTTGAAGCAAGCATGTAGAGTGTATGTATATATGATAAGCCGGCAGCTTTTTCTTCTACTCGTGCTGAAGCAGTTCCATTCATAGCAGTTTTGCTGGCGAAAGGATATATTTGCATGGTAACTTTAATCTGGCAGCTTTTGTGATACTATGGATGAAGAGGTGTCTGAGCAGTCAACTGACATTTGAGGACTTTCTCTTTAAAATCTGTGGGACTGACAGTGTTACAGATACAGGCAAGGGAAAGGAGTGTTGAATTACTACTGGCAGCATGATGGCAGAAATTGTGTTCCTGAACAAAGTGTTCCTGAACAAAGAGTACCTCTGGCGTTTGATGGTGAATTTAGGCATGCAGTCGAGGGATAAATTATAGGATTTTTTTCTCATGGGCTGACGGTGGTTGGTTGTCTCAGGGTTTGTTGTCGAGCAGTTTCGTCTTGTCTCACTTTTGAAAGAGTGAAGGGAATCTTCACAATTTTGGCAGATATCTTGCATTAAATCTCAGGGCAAAGGATAATTTGTAAGGAGATTTTCTTAAAAAAAACAAGTCAATAGCTGGAATTTTTGTTACAAGTGACTTACCAGTACTTGACAAAAACAAACTGAATTTGAAAAACAGAGTTCCCTGGGAAACGGACCAAAAATAAACAAAAACAAGAGCATGAGGGCGGGAGGACACACCATATGGAAAAGCTCAAGATTTCAGGGATTTTGTAGTCAGTTGTCATGATGAGCGTCATCAAGTTGCAATATTCACATGCCCAAAGTGGGCGCAGTTATGTGTGCGCATGAAGTGGCAGTTCTACGGGAAAGAGTTGGTTCACATGTCACAGGCGCGCGATGATTTGGGAGGACTTCTTGTTTGTGTTGGAACACGTGTTTCCAGCAACTTGAAGAATGATGACAGGTAAAAAAAAATAGGGTAAAACTAGAATAGAAACACTTTGATTTTTTTGAAATACTTTTTTTTCTGTCAATTAAGTTTAGAGATATATTTCATAGAAAAATATATTGCTAACCCTCGTGGCAAGGTCTTCAAGAAGCATTGTCAGTTTTTTTAATATTTCCAACAAAGAAAATCTGAAATAACATACATATGTACTTAAGTGATTTTCGTGACTCCTTAAATGTACTGCATTGAGGTTTGATACTCAGCAATAAAAATTGTCAAAGAAAGTCTATTAAGATGCCGTTGGTACTACCTGACGGAGTCCTTATATTCTAAGGGTTTATTGTTCTGAGGGTTCATTATTCGGTAGATTGTAGGAGCCAAAGGGATAAGGGTTAAAACTATAAGTTTGTGCTTGGAATATTGTTTTAGAAAACAATATAATAGCGACACAAAACATGGTAAAGTCATGCTGTTGGGAGTAATAGGCTGTAATTTGACATAACTTCAGAAAACATCCAGTAAAATATCTATGGATAAATTCTGTCAGCTTTTATTTGTTGCCAAAACGCACTCGCTAGTCAGTCATTATTTCTGACCCAGCTCCCCTTCAAATCTCATGAGATTTTAGTTGATTTTGCGCTAGTTGACAAAAGTTGAATGTTGTATGACTTTATGCCATCTCAGATGATTCCCAATGACCTGCCAGCATGCGAACTTATAAAATTCCATTATATCCCATGACCTGTATGAAAGTTGTGTCAGTTGATTTTCATATTCCGTGATAGGCCATTTTCAATCTGACCCTCTTAACAATATGATTTATATCACTGACATTGGTATGCAGGTTTAAGTACAAGTTGAGTACGAGCATTGCTCTGCATAGTTAATGAATAAATATGACATAAATTTTGGAATATATATTGTTTACATTTGAACTATGCAATCAAGTTATATAAATGTAACAGTAATAGTTACAAAATACCAGTGCTGTGTCTCCAAAGGATTAAACTAATCAGTGGGCTTAATGGAATTACAGCAATTAGCTGGGGAAAAGAAATTTCAGTCTCGAGAGATCTTTAAATTAGCTGTGTATACATATGATCAAGATTGATATTATATTCAGAATGCAGCTGATTGACATGTAGAGCCAGAGAGCATGCGAACGTGCACTTTTGTCACGAAAAACTTAGCTTTAACACAAGAGGTATTCAGTGCTGAAAATAATTGACATGCATACAGTCAGCTACGTGTAGTATACTTGCTCTTTCTGCGGTTGGTATTTTTATAAAAGTGGCTTTTTTTCTGGTTTACATAATAAACTTATCCTCCTAGTGATTACCACAGTCATACAACAATACTGCATGGCTTTCACTCTGTGGATCAATATTCTGATCATAAAAATAAAGTTCGGCTGTCATTATGTTCAGGATAAGAACAAAAATACCAACCTGCTCTATACTTTTAGTATGTGTAGGTCTAATTACTCCCCACATGCAGATTTGACATTTATATCATTTTTTGATATTTTTCCAAGTTACTCCCCATATGCAGATTTGACATTTGTATAATTTGTTGATATTTTTCCATTTTTTCTTACAGTTATAGCTTGAAATATCAGTGTTGAGTTTGCGTATGTTTATACTCAATTAATACAAGTAAAACAAAAATAACACCCATCAATTATATCAATTATAGGACTTGGAACAAGTTCAGATAATTGTGATAATATTCAATTATTGAAATTCATATTTTTCTTCACAAATGACACCTGTCAATTTACTGAGCTGTTTTCAGAAACTGTATTCAATGTCTGGGGGGATTAATCCCAGATCTGTAACTGCAAGGGAAATAATACCTTGGGGGATAATTTGCTCATCATTTGGGCATTATAGACCAAATAAACAAGCGTGGCAGTAAAGAACTAATTGCAAATGCCTGAAAGATTTTTTCAGATATATGGCTTTTCCTTCATGACTTAATTTTATATATAAATCTAAGCCTTTCTAAATTGCTTTGAGGAAGATTCTTAGATTTTTGCTTGAACCATTTTTGGATTAGGTAGCTGCAGTGCAACACTTCAAATTACAATACAAAAATTCATAAATTGGCCTTAGAAGTCTAACAAGTGCTAGAGAATTTGGAGAATTTGCTCTGATAACTCCCATGTGCTAAGTGATTCTGTTTTGACTGGAATGACCACCTGTTGGGCAGTTCTGGTCAAGGTTTTAACACAAGGGTAAGTGGACATGGGTTAAGGGGAGGGTCAAGGGTATCTAGTGCAATATGATAAATTTTAACACATTTGAATATTTTTGAAAATGGAATAGAGCTCCAGTAAGTGAACATCAAAGCCCGTATGGATGCCACATACTAAGAAATTTAAATTTAATATTTGAAGTTGAAGCCAAATCGATGGAAATTAAGGACGTGGCTGACCTAACAGTTATATTTCGTATTAAGGCAAAACCTAACTGACAATTTTAGGGTTTTGTTTTTGAAAGAATATTTTGTTTAAGGTTTCATAAAAATGATTTTTAAGAAAAAAAGATGAAAAAATGTACAAACTTCTTAAACATTTCAAAGACCGATTCTTGTTTGAGTAGATTTTATAGCAGCAGTAAAGGCAGTTTTGCCAAAAATAAAGCATACTAGTACATGTATAGTGCTTAAGACCAACATAACAACAAGACGGAGCATCAAAGCTGTACACCTGTTACAACCTTACCCAGATGCTATAATTATTTCTTCTTCAGATAAGATGTTACCTAATTCTTTGTCACTTATCCCAATAGTTGAAATTGTGTACACAGATACGCACATAGTTGCCAAATACAACGGTTGTGTGGGAAGAGAAACTCCTATAAGATTGCTATAGGTGAAGAGGAGTAAGAAATGTGGAATCACAGCTAAGAACAATTGGGATTAAATTGAGATCAGCAGTATTAATAAATTTTTTTTTTTGATATTAATAATAATGATTTTAATTGAGCTTTAAATGTTACATTCATAGGCTCTCTCAACTACCATTTAATTACAATGTTGATTATAGAAGTTTTAGCTATCTGTAATGTATGTAGAAGTATAAGACACACATTTAAAGTATTGTATAAATGCAACATAACAATGATCTACCTTTTCATTCTTGTCACATGAAACTGTTTTTATGGTCAGTGTTATAGTAGATGTATGTTGACTTAAAGTTGTTATGCCATAGTGAATTAGTGAATACAATCATCCTGTATCTTTAATTAGAGTGCAACCTTTGAAAATTTTTTCTTCTTTTTTTTCTTCTTCTTCTTCTTATTATTATTGTCATTAAAAAAATACATTTTTGCTTTTATTAATAGAGCTTTTCCACAGTAATTTTCCCTTTGCAACTTTCCTTTTTTCTTTCACATTTTTAATATATTTNTGTATCTCATTAAAAAGAATAATGTGTGAAATCATACAAATTTAGTAAGAGTAGAGGTTGTAAGTAGTGCTACAAAGAGAAATTTAAAAAAGCCTTTAGTAGGAGTGCGTAAATGCTGTTTAATGTGGCTCCATAGCTGACATGACAGCAAGTAATAGCCAACCCCATGTTATTTAGTTAAGAACAGATATTCAATAAGTAGCATAATTACTAAAAACATGAGTGGTAGCTATGGCGTGAAGCTGTAAGGTACACTGGTCAATATTTGGAAGCTGGTTTGATAAAATGTGAGCAAAGATAGGCTGTTGACTCAACATTTGTGAATTTCTTTGGGATCACACAAGAGGCAGAACTTTCATGTTTGTTTTTTTCAAGGTGAAAGGAAGTCTCATTAAAATGTTTTGTGGTTGTGTCGAATATAATATGTGATGGATGAATTATCATGATTTGTCAGTTGGATGAAATTGATATTGTACACAGATTAACAGAGCACATCACATATAAGAAATCTAATTATACTAGGAAAACTTTAAAACTAACAGTCTTGTTTATTTTTTTTATAAAGATATATATGTATATATGTTTTCCTCATTCCAGCCACAAATAAAATTTTAGTCTTTCATTTTTTGTGTTTAGTAGTTAAGTACGATTTTGAAATATTTTATTTAACCACTTTTTAGAATGTTTTAGTTTCAGTCTCACTACAAATTTAAGATATGTATATTTATGAATTTTCTTGCTTAATTTTCCAGACGGGGAATTTCACGTGGCAGTGTAGATGTCCATCCATTACCTGAGTTTGGGCAGCAGACGCTACCTCCAGAGTTCCTGCAGACAACACAGGATGCCATATCGAAGTAAGGAAATCTCTGAAATTTTTTTTTTATCACCAGAATATTTTATTATTATAGATCTCTATTTTTGATGGCATTCCCATGTAGGAGGTTGTAATAAATAAGAGTTATTATATACAGATAAAGAAAAGAAAAGAAAGAAAGTTTTTTTGTAAATTGTAGAAATATGTCAAAATGTTATGAAGTTGAAATCATGCATTTTGATTCTCCTTTCTTGGTGTTTCCATTTGCCTTCTTTACACAGAACTTCAAAGAAATAGGTTTTTTATTGTCTCTTGTGTACTGATGATAAAATGGTAAATTGTTTCTAAGGAGATTAAACATGATTTCATTCTATGAAATGTCATAGAGCCTCACAAAATAATTTAAATCTTGTATACTGATGATGAAATGGTAAATTGTTTCTAAGGAGATTAAACATGATTTTATTCTATGAAATGTCACAGAACCTCACAAAGTAATTTAAATCTCCCCGAGTAACAGTTCACTTTTTTTTATCTACATTGAGCTTGTTGCTAATTAATGAAATGACATAAACCCAAAGAATGCAGTTATAGGACTGGTTTAATGTTACTTTTGTAACTATGTACTCGAAATGGAATGGGTAAGTCAATCTTCTGTGATTGATACGAGCATGGGAAAATGGTTCCGCAAGGCAACATTTAATGTTTGTCTAAAAACAATTTGTGATGGGTAAAGAGAGGCTGTTGTTTGAATCAATTTTATGAAGTTTGCGTGTAGTTTTTGGTCGTCATTTAATTTAACACTGGTACATGTAGCAGATAAGGAAGGCTTTGAAAATCTCAACAGCTTTTTAGAAAAGGATAGAAATTGATTGAGTCCTTGTTTTAAAGGGTTTCTTTGAATTTATTTTTGACAAATGGTTATTTTTCACACACTAGTAAATATTAAAAGGTTACTGGTCACATGAGAACACCTGCTGAAACACCCAATTTATTGTGGTTAAAATTTTGTGACATTTCTCCGATTTCTGACAGCAACACTAGCATTGAAACCAATCAACATGTTTTGCATAGTGAGAAAGGAGAAAGAATCTCTTTGTAATTTTAATGGTTTGATGACGTCAGTTTACATAAAGAATGACATGAGTTACATGTGTGTGTTTCTACCAAAGCTGATTTTTTTTTTCATTCACATACTGGAGAAAAAATTTGGAACTTGTTCAGAATCTTATAAATTAAAGATTTGTCTGTACATTTGAATATTGTAACAATTTTCATACTTTCTGTGGTTTCACTGTCAGTTTTGATACAAAAAATCAATGCTAGTATTTGAGCAATATTAGGCTTCATGTTTTGGTTGCTAAGATTATCTTACCAAGTGAACGTAAGTGTGATACATATATATTTCCTCAATAAGTAAATTGAGGTAACTATATAAATGTTGTCTTTCTCAAAGGGAACAAAACTAACATTTCTGAACTAAATGGTTTTCATATGTTAACACGGTACAATTTGTGTCCATTCTACAATACTGTTATTCAACACCTCAAGAAGAAATACTTGTAGATGGCTTGTTCAATTAACAGAGAGCAGCTTTGTTGAAACTTTCTCAGTCTCCTTGGCTGTTAAGTCCACTGTTTGGTCAGTTTTGAAGCTATCTGTTTGTGCAACAGACTGCCTGAGTGAGTTAATCAGATTTACGCGATTGAAAACTCCTGTAGGGGTAGAATTCCACAGGTTTTATTTCAAGGTATCAGGCATGACATCAAGCACTTTTAATCCCATTCAGTGTTTAGACCCAGCTCAGTCACCAAGACTCTGAAATTTTTAAAACATCTCTCGTGCTCTGTGTCAGAGTAAAAAATGCAGTGGTCCCTGCATGAAAACCTATTATGGCTTTGTTTAGGTCTCAAACTTGTCTTCAAAGTCTTTGAAGAAAAAAAAGTTGGTAGTATTAACTTAATTACACACAATGGCTCTCATTGTGTAAGTTTTTTTTCTTGCTCAATTTGAATGATCTTGAATGGTGAAGTGGATTAGGGGAGTCACTGAGAACTGTAGTTTGAGTATGTTTTTTGGAGCGTTTTATTGCCAATAGGATTACTGGTATAGAGTTTTCTGTGTTGTCCCAGGGCATTGACCGGCTCATTGAACACTGGGGGAAAATATCAACCTCCAGGCAAAACCAGTTTCTTTTCTGGAATTAAAATAAGCCGATTTCTTCACAGAAAGATTTTCAGTTTACTGTAATGTGATATATTTATCTGCACAAGGCTACTGATATGTGGGTTTTTATTCAATTTTCATTGCACCCTGTTTGGTTCTTTGAGTTGATAAATTCTGGATGAAACTGACTTTAATAAAAGAAATCCTGGGTTTATGCACATTGATTTATTACAGGAGACTATAAAACTAGATTAAATGCTTTTAATCTTAGACTGAATAGAATTTTTATGAGTAATAAAATTATAACATAATGTAATGTACAGAACTACTAGTAACAGGATAGTAAAGTTAAGAAATAACAAATAATGTTTTCATGCTGCCCCAATTTTTGTTCTTTTGTAATCTGCCAGGGTTTGTATTTTACAAGAGTATTCACTGATCAGTCATCTATTATACCTGTTTCAGTGGGCCCGTTTCAGTGACTGTGCTGTTCTCTGTGCTATGTTGTACTTCAAGATAATGCCACTGAAATCAATTGGCAAACTTAGAATAATGCTGCAATGAAATATAGAGCATGTTAATTTGCTTGCACAGGGGTTTGCATGTGACCTTCAGGGCTTTGTAGTCCTTGACTTTAAGGGCCACTCTATCACTGCGGTTTTGGTCATGTGGAAATTGAAAGCTGCATCCCTCTTCTGGGTAGGGGCTTGGGGGGGGGGGTCTTGATTCTTGTTGCCAATAGTATATTGTTTGTTAAGGGGGGAGGGGAAGTTAGAGTGTGTCAGTGGATGAATACCATGTAGATTGAATCTTGATTGTTATACAGTTACAGTTATCTCGTTTTAACCCATATGTCACCATCATACGTTGGTGCTTCAACCACAACATCCCCCTCTGATCTGGGCAGACTGTACCAATAATGTACACATTAAACACTGTCTGTAGGGTCCAAACATTGGCCATCTTCTGGGTCTTTCAGAAGACTATCAGATTTTCAAGTTTACATTGATGGGCATGTAACTTTTTTCTGTCCAAAGACGGTCAAAAAAGGAGGATGCATCAACTAGATGATTTGGAAGACTGTCAGAAAATATCTCTGGATTTGTCCCTGGTCTGCACCAGTACCTCTTTATTCAGCAGGCTGCATCATCCATATTTATCCTCAAATACACACTATCTTGGCATCACCATTAATGTCGTATTTCCTGATAAATGAGATTGTCATCAATATTGCTGGTGAAAACTATGCCCAGGGAACCAATTTACCTGCCTCAGTGTTTGAATAGACAGGCAATAAGTAGTGGGCATTGCTGCAGAGTTCAATTAAGTTGGCTTATGGGGGATGTGGTGTGATCTCCTCTTGAGACTAAAGTGGCTGTTATCAATATACCACACCAAGGGATTGGCCCATGTCCTCTGGTTAGATTAAAACAAAAATTCAATCTTAATTTATGTGGAGACATTGCAGTTGAACATTGCAAAGTCGTGTGGCAAAAGTTGACCTCGCGTCTGGGTGGTGATGCTGGGAGAGATCATAGTGTTTGGCCATTTTTAATTTTGTTGTCAGCAGTTCATCACAATTTTTATTACCTCTCTTTCATGGAAAAATGCCTTTTTTATTAAGATCCTAAGATTTGTTTTTTTAAAAAAAGGTCCTGCATGATTATAAGTTGATGATCAGCAATATAAGAACAACTCAGCCCGAGTTCAGAAGTATGAAATGAGGATTTTAAAAAATATGAAACTTAATTTTGTATTAATCTTAAACTATAAGCAGGCTTCAACACTTGATATTTTTTTTAATTTATTTTATAAGAACATTATTTCAATTTTCATTTTTTAGTTGATTGAAAACTGTTCTGTTTCCTGTGCTACCTATCGTGTTTTGTGATTTTATGGTAAATTAAAAATTTCTCAAATTAAAATAAAACTTTTTTAGCTTAAATATGGACCAGAATTATTTGTTAACATTATAAGAAGTATGCCAAGTCTGTTTGAACATGATTTTATATTTAATTTAATTTTTACCCTTTCAGTTACCACAGCAGCCGCAGCAGTCCATCTCAGAGTGGGCGGTCATCTCCCTTAACTGAGAGCCAGAGCTGGCTGTGTGGTTCTCAGGCAGAGTGGACAGGAGGCAATACCACTGACCGCAGTAGCATCTACTCTACCTACTCATGGGGGGATGATGTAAGGGCATTGTTTTACTTGTTAATAGACAGGTTTTGACACTGAAATGGTGCAGTTTTGAAACTGTCAACCAATAGAGTAATCTCCATGTAGTTTGTAGTGTAGTTTTCCTGCACTCTAGCTTTGCACAGAGACCTGACCCCCCTCACACACACATACACATACACACACACACACACACACACACACACACACACACACCTCTGTATGAGACTTTTTAGAGAGAGTGAATGACTTTCATTGGCTGTTTGCTTTTTTTTCTGATTTGAAACTTCAGACAGTGAGGTCCAGATTGACTTGACTGGCCCAGCTGGAAAATGACTGGCCTAGCAGGCTAGTGGTATTTATTTCAAACACTGCATGTTAACTGTACAGATGAAAATAATGTTGTACACACATACACACACACACACACACACACACACACACACACATGGAGAGAATTTTGTCTGTTATTACGAAGAGACATATATATATATATATATATATATATATATATATATATATATATATATATATATATATATATATATATATATATATATGATTATATTTTATATATTATATTTGATTATGATTAGATTTACATATCATCTTGTAAATTATACTTTATTAACAGAAATACTTAAACTAGCTGGCATTATCAATTTATTTGCACACATACTAATCCAGGAAAAGATGACGTACATAGAAAGTGAATTGACATGTGTTTACACCAAATCAGGCAGGGATGACGTAAGGGCTGCTTGATTTGCTCCCTGAATAATGTACTTCATGCATACTTCTGACTGTGATGCTGATTCTGACATTTCTTTCTCACAGGAATTTGAGAGGCAGGCTTCCAAAACTGTGCGACAGTTGTTTGAAGAAATAGATTCTGTGCTATTTGAACAAAGCCAGTCGGGGCCATCTCATATAGTCAATGAGTGCCAAGAATGGGTGGAGACCTTTCCACATCTCAGGTATGAAATATAGGTGTCTCTCTCTGTCAGCAATATGAGCCCATTCTTGTTTTCATTGCATTATTGAATAATTATCCATATTATTATTGTTTTTTTAATAATAACATCATCAATCACATTTTTGGGTTAATGGGGAGGTAATATACTGCAGTATGGAATATTATTTCCATTCTAGAATAATAATAATAATAATGATGAATTGTACAGTAGTCTTACACATTGGCTATATTGATAGATACATGCACATAAAGATATATTACCACATGCACATAAAGATATATTACATTAATTCACTTCAGTATACATTTCTGTGATATGTCACAGCTCTCAAAAATAATTAGGATCCGGATTATTTATATGAACTGTTATTTGTGTCATTTATACTGGAATTGAGGGAAGTTTTCTTTAAAATGATATTCATCTGTGTTTAGTTAGTTCTGGTTCTCGAGCCCAATATACCAGTGAATGGCTGTGCTATATGAATACTATGCACAGTACACTATAATTTTTTTATTGTGCTTTGGATTTACAAAGCTTTGGTGTATTATTAAACACCTAAGTCTTTTATGTGAAATTGTCAGAAAGCATTTTTTTCCAAAAGCCATAAAGTCAAAGAAAGGGGCACACGGTATAATGAAGAGAAAAATGAGCCCTGGGTTGAATTTGAACTGCAGTAGACTGGAACTCAGCTGGAAAACTCTTTGTTTTTAGTCAGGTGTCTTGATCAATACAAGAATGCTGGGCTCTCACGTAGTTGAATGCGATGATGGTTTTGATGTGACAAAAGGGTGCTAGCTCAGTACAGTCCCTTTATAGCAAGCAGGCCTGCTTGCAAATTCACAGCAAATTTGCTGCAATGTTTCTGCAAACTGCAATTCCTTCTTGCAAATTTGTTGCAATATGGCTGCAAATTAGCAGCAATAAATTTTGTTCCGTAACTTGTTGCTGCAAACTCTAAGTTTGCAATGTTGCTACAAAATTTTCATTTTGCTAAGAAAATGGCCTCTTTGAGATGGTCATTATGCATAATTGTTAAGTGCCCAAAAATGACCAAATTACAGCAGTAACATGTACCAGATATTTCATTTATTTTTGACACGTATCAAATAACTATTTCATTTCCGAGAAATCTATAGCTTAAACCTCCACCCTTTGCATAATGGACCACTTTCTCACAATAACAGTGCTTAATAAGTCTGTTCAGTGAAATCATACTATAAAGATTATTGGTATCATATAATAGTAGCTCTTTGTAGACTTTGTATGCAGGAGTGCACTTCATCTCTCAGAAAATAGCGCAGTGTTCTATTTCTGGCCATGACATGATCTACTGGCGGAAGATTAATGCCTGCCATTTAAACCACTAGTGCTTGACTCTTGTGTTGCCAAGGAACGGACAAATATTTTCCCCTCTTTCCTTGGCTCTTCATACACTTGTGTTGTTATTGGAAGGGAGGGGGATGTTCCTGAAGCGTGGCATTGAAAGAAAGGGGAAAATGTCAATTGTGCCACTGGTCATTGTTCTTACTATGTTAATTGTTATATTTGTTGGGTGACTGTCCATTTGAGATTTATGTAATTGTTAGGGGACACATTTAATGTTATTTCAACTGTGTCTCATTTGTGTTCTTTTGTTATTGCATTTGCTGTTTTGAGGGGGAAAAGTATTGCAGAATAGGAGTAAATGTTTTTTAAAATTAGTTATTTTGTTAATTTAATTAAAAAGAAATGTGGTGGTGAGTGGGTGCAGGGGGGGGGGGGCAGGATATAAGCAAATAAGCTAGCCTTAATGAAAGATTACTTTTTTATTCTTTATGCATGAACATACCAAATTAATTTTGTTAACTTATTTCACGGAAACTCTTAATTTTTATCAAATCAGTTTCATATTTAATGTAGTAATCCTATCCTGTTCTCTCTTTTCCTATCATCAGTGATTATATATATATATATATATATATATATATATATATATATATATATATATAGATATATATAGATATAGATATAGATATAGATATATATATGAGATCAGAATCAAAATGATTTTGTATTTTGTCTCTTGCCTGTTTGTCTGTATTCACTTGTAAATCAAGGCACCTGTTCTTTCTGAAAAAAAAAAAGAAAAAAAATGCTTGCAAGAAACCTGAATATATGGCACCCTGTTAAAACAGCTGCTGTGTTAAATGATAAAAGAAGGAAGTAAATCAAGTCATAGAAAAATATTTTTAGTCAAGTGAAATAGCTTTATGTAAATAGATCACTTTAAGTACCAGTAAACGTAGGGGAAGGGATATGGGAGATCAGTGTAGGAAGAGCTTTAAATTATTATGTTTTTTGTCTGTTTTCACTCTTAGGATGATGTTTCTGTGAACTTATTGTGTAGTTTGTGAAATATTTTTTATTTTCAGATGTTTAGATATTCTGTTTTATTACAATTGATATTTAAGTTAATTCCATGTACAGGTATTTTAATGTTGACATCACAAATACATGTTGAAAAACTAGATATGATCTCATCTATGCAAATGATTTATTTGTGTAAACAGTTTTTTAAAAAGACTTCCAATGTTACATTTATTATTTCTTTAGGATATTGGGCAGGCAGTTTTTCCCTACGCAAGACCAAGGATTTGTTGCCATTGCGTCAGAGACGCCTCGCCCTGCCACTGGCAGTGTACTGGTGGATGTGACAGAGCAAGACCTGTCTGCTACTACAGAACAGATGGGGTATGTTGGAATGTGCTTGATTGTCCCACCCAAAACACACAAAAATATTAACATACATACAAAACGGTCAGAAAGTTTGAAATTGTTGATGGCAATTTGAAATAGCAAAGAATTATATTTTGCAGGTATTTGTATGGTGGAAACAAGTTCTAATGAAAAATATTTAAAATTGGGGAAGGATTTTATTGTTGTCTTGTAACTACATTGTATGCATGATTTGTTGATTCCAGTCTTTCAATAACTGGACGTCAAGTGACCCCCAGGAGTGTACCATCGGACAGCTTGACCCATAGGACCAACCCGGACTCTGCTGGGGAATATGCACATTTGGAGGAGGAGGTTATAGAGCAAGATGGGGAATATGAAGATATTATAGCAATAGATTATAAACATGAGTAAGTAGTGCTCTTCCTTGGCGTAACTTCAGTTTGACCTTGAGATGACCTGACCATGAAATCACCTTGGCCTTGGTCTAATATGTTGATAAAATGTAAAACTAGAATATTAGAAATTTCCCTCTGCTAATATGTTAAGAAGGCAAACTAGTACATGTACATAAGATACTTTTATTGCCATGCATAAAGGATGCCCAACTTTGTAGGTATATAAACTGTGGTTCAAAAATGGAATGGAAAGTTTTTGAGTATCAACAGAATATATGGTATTTAGAAAAAGGGAGAGAGGCTCACAGACAAAATTCACCTGTTTTTTAAATGTTTTTAGTGACGATGAGGGTCATGAGAGTCGAGTATATCACTCCCCGCGAAGACGGCGTCCAGGCTTCCCTCCAATGACTCCAACTGCATGTGCTAAGGATACAATAGCTGTTAGTTCATATGAATATATATGGTCAGAGGTAGGAGAAATTATATTTACAGAACCTAAGACATTTGGATTTTTTTTACAAGTAAACACAAAGAATAGAATATGTTATATGTTTTGGTAAAATGTAGAAAAAGATTTAAAGGTCACTTAATCAGCTTTTCATAATCAGCTGAATTATTCAAGTAGTTTATTTTAGCTCTCAATCAAGTAGAAAACTTAGCAGTCCCAGATAAAATGGAAATCATTACATAATATTAAGTGTATGTTTTAAGCCCTATTTCGGTCTTTTCAGCAGGTTGTGAATAATCTAAAGAAACTGCTGCGGTTATACCATGTGCAGTTACTTACAGGTCAGTGTTAATGTCACACCTTTGTAAATATAGCTACAGAATGACTTTAATGTTGTCAACCATCTGTATAGACAAACTTTGTTATTTATTTGAAGTTTTCATATTATCATGTTTGTCATTGAGTTTGTCTCTTGTTCTCTACATCTGTCATTGTACAAGTCACATGTAATTACATGTACAATACTCTTCAGCAAGACCTACATTTGCACCTACATGTATAAGTTAACTAGTCATGCTTGGCTCATGTGTATATCTAATACACCTGACAGGCTTGTTCTGTGTCTTTTTCATAAGCATACTGTTATGTAAACTGCACAGGTTTATAAGATGAAATTTTGGATTGCAGAAAAAGAAGAGGAAGATGATATGCCCATGTTGCCTGACCTTCCCTCACACCTGGGAGCCATCATGAATGACAAGGTGCCTCCATCCAGGGAAAACAGCATCATCAATGATAAGGTGAGTTTTCCTTTGTAGGATTTCCATCTTTCTGTACCAAATTAATTTTATAATTGGTAAGTCCCAATATGATATATTTTTAGCTGTAAAGAAATATATATGCATTGCGATCAGTCATAAGGTTGTGTGAGATATTACTTATTGAACAAGTAGAAACATAAAGATAATTATTCATTAATAATGAGGTGTATTCTGAACAAATATTTTGAAAAAATTATCAAATGAGTGAATAAATTCTTAAATGATAAATTAGTGGGAAAATAATTGAATAGAAAAAAATGTGGAAAAAAGTAAATTATACATAGCGGAAAATAGAAAAGGAAAAAATAATTGAAGTATTTTTGATTAAAAGTATAATATTTTTCATAAAATGATTTTTTTTCAGCAACTGACAAAATTTCCACATATGCAACTCGAGTATGAGGATTCATTTGTCAAAGGTCAGCAAGGCAATTTAGACTTTGGACTGGTCATTTCATCCTTCCCACTGTTAAGGCGGGAGAACTCAGGGTTTGGGTAAGCTATAAGTCACTTTGTTATAATTACATGACTTTGTGAGCTTTTTCATGTCTTGGAATTTAACAATTTTCCCTAAATAACAGAGGAACCTTCCAACCAAAAACAGTCAACAATAATGGATACATCATATTTTTATTTGGAAGTAAATTGAATTAGAAAATTAATCAGTAACATGTGGCAAACACCAGGTTGTAAAATTCATTGGTATTTTGTGCACTTGATACATGATATACATTACAGCAATTATTGTCATATTTTATAAGATTATATTACATTCTAGTCAAATGTAATAAAAAAAGGTCAATTTTATTGTTTGTCACAACGTCAATGTGGCAAATAACTTCATTTGGACTAACAGCATTTTAAGAATTGACATTGGCATTGGTCTAAAAGGATAAAGCAGTGAAAAGGCAATCCATTTGATCTATGATGGACCACTAATTCTTATAACCATGTTGTTCTATTTTGTACGTCCAGGTCTGAGGCAATGGAGAGACCAGGGTCAAGTTTTAACTTCAACAAACAAAATCGTCCTATCAGCAACATGTTCATGGGAAACAACTCATTCCTACGCAATCCATCCTCGGCCACATTCCGTAGAAAACCCCATCCGCAGAGGCTGGCCCCTCTGGATGGGAGGGCGAAGACGCCTGGGGCTGTAAGTATATCAGGATGCCAGAATTTGGTCATATATTGCAGGAGAAACTACCTTTAAGCATACTCACCATGCACATTTTAAAAAGATTTTTGATTCCTTTTGGTTTCAGATGTAGACTAATGTAAATCTTTTGTGAATGAAATGTTTTTGTTATAGTTTTACACAATTTTAGAATCACAAATGAAAAAAGTACAATCCTTTATTTGTTTTATGCAGTACAACACCATGATTGATTTTTATCATTTTAAATTAATTTGCAAAAATTGTTAATTTGATCTAATTTACAGTGAATAGGTAATTATTTTTATGTATTTCTCCAGCAGGAGGGAGAGGAGAAGCTTGCTATAGGGGGTATCCAAGGCCATCGGCTAAGTACATTCAACGAAAGGCTGTCGTCACCGCCTCAGGGTGCCTCTCGTGCTTCAGCACATCCACTGCCACCTATAGGCTTTGAGAATATTGATGGTGCAGCATCACCACAGAATGCAACAGCAGCAGCAGCAACCAATGCACATACCTCGGCAGCTAATCCACAGCAACAGAAAAATAACACTACCACGGTATGTGTTTTTCTTTAAGGGTGGTGGGGGTTCATTAAGAATATTTCTAAACAGACACTGTATCTATATATTCTACTATGTTCACACCATAAGTGCTTAATCTTATTTTTGTGTTACTTTTAATTTGCTGAGTGTTTTTGATTGGTAAAAAGAGAGGTTCATAATTATATCAACATGATCTATAATTTTTACAAAGTTACTGTAATTTGGAATGTACATATTTACATAAAAATATAGTAATGGGAATGGCTTTTTTTTCTGTTCAATGTCTGTACATTTTCCAGTTTTTCTGTTTGGTTTACAGCATGTATACACCAAATAATTCAAAAAATTTGATTAAAATATTGTTGTATGCAGAGTCTAATATGTTTTCCCAGAATTATTTGTGATCGACATAAAATAAAGTGGAAGTTTGTTTATTTTATGTATCATGATGAATCGTATGATGATTCATCCTCTTGAATTTTCAGCAGAAGAAAGCGCATTTTGCTAATCGCGCCAGCAGTGCAGTGCATGATAACAACCTCAGGGCGGGGAAAGATCGCCTTAAGTCTGCACACCACTTAGAAACAAGGCCAAGTACAACACATACATTTAGGGTGAGAAATTCTTTAGCTAGATTCCTACGCTCAGGCATGAGACTTTTTTTTTCAAATACAAATCTTAAGGAACTTCATAACATCATCAGTTAAAGATTTTTTCAGTAGTCATGCATAGTTTTGTATAATATAATATGTACTCCATAGCATCGGACCAAAATGATGCAAGGTTCCTAAAATTGCATTTAACTTAACATTCAAAACTTCTAATTTTCATAAACAACTGTATAATGAAATATTGAAATATCATATAGGGAAGATGAAAAAAAGTTAGTGGCATTTACTATTTGATCTGCGTGAAGCAAATTTCTGATATACATAATATAACATTATGAAATATTATAAACAGCATTAAATCCACATTAAAGCTGATGTAATAAAGCTAAACTATACATGCACATCAATGAATAATTGATATATTGTATTTAAAAAATAATAATAAGGAATGAACCTTTCAGGCTGACACCCCTCATGGTCAGACCCCTAACCCAGCTGTGGCAGCTGCCCTGGCCAATACTGTCCCCAGTAGAAGATCCTCAACCCCCCTTGGCTACAGTGGAACTAGGGGAGGGCTACATTTAGGTAAGAATAGAGAACTCAGGCTAATAGCCAGGGGGATTTTGGGGCCTTTTTTTGCCAGCAAAAGGTCCCCTCTGGGTAAAATTTCATTTGGATAGATGGTGGTTTCATGGTAAAAGGTTCACCTTTTCAGAAAAAGAACCCCCCTTTTGAAATTGCTGGCTACGGACCTGGAACTTAATGGTAAATGCTGATAGAAAGTGGCAATGTACACTTAGTATGGAAATTTATAGAAAATAATGAAAAAATGTATCAATAAATGTATACAACTATCTACATACAGTGTATAATAAGATCATCCTCTCTGATATTGGAACAGGTTTCATTGTATTTCCTGAGATTGATTATGCTGTTTGGGTCTCTATCAGTTAACAATTGAACATATCATTCATCATCATTACTACTGAGAAAGTAAGGGGTACTTGTTCTCACAGTGTGATGTATAATATTAGAACTTGTAGAAGACTAAATCCTCTCCCATGTACCATCTCAGCAGAGTGAATGGACAATGTACATTATCTAGTGCTGTTAGGGTGACTTCTTGTGGTCAGGGTAAGATCAGATTCTAATTTATTTTATCCGCAAAACTAATTAGATTCTCTGTTAACCTTACGCAGGAATATGTAATACTTTGAACTCAAAATTTATCATTTGTAGGTTCACCAGCAGGGAGGGAAATGTTACTTGGTATTACAGGGAGTGGAATCAACCCAAGCTCTGAGGCAGCTCATGCACATATAGACTATAATGAAGACAGCCTAGAAGACCAGGCAGTCCATTCACAATCATGGGGTGAGGAAATATAGAGACTTTTGTCAGAGAGCTTTTTCATTAATTTTTTTTTCCCATTTTTTTTTCAAGGGGGGATATCAATTTGTCAACATTCTAACTTTTTGCAAGATATTTATACACATGGGACAGAGAGTGAAAAATGTGAATGGAAGGTTAAAGTGAGGAGAGTAAGTGATTTTTTAAATTCCCTCTCTTCCAGATTTCATTTTCAATTTGTGATGGAATAATTTTCTATTTTTGTCTCTTCAGCACCCAGTCACACTTCTCCAGGCAATCCATACAGGAGAAAAACACAACTCAACTCTGTAAGGTGATCTTAGCCAAACACTATGGTCTGATTTCATATGAACCACACGGAGCAGCTAACCTCAGGGTACACGCACAGGAGATACAGGACACATTATTATCAACTACAGCAGTAGTGACCACAAACACTGAATGCTGTTATCAAGGGCTGATGGAGACTGTCTTCTGGGTCTTCTGGAAGACAGTTAGAATTTTAAAGTTTACATTGATGGGCATCTAATTGTTTTTGTTAGAAGACGGTTAAAAATGAGGATGGATTAACAAGGAAGATAATTCGGAAGAGTGCCAGAAAATATTTCTGGATCCGTCCCTGGTTATTGTGATATATACTGAAATATGTGCAGCAAAGGAAGCATGGTAGATAGATATCTCACTGGCTTTTTTACGGAAAACAATGTCTGTTGAGTTGAGATCACTTAGAGGTCCAAAACTAAAATGAAGTGAAGGGCATATTTCAGTCCTGTTAAACGATACAGTTCCATGGAAATAAGAAAGCCTGGTTTGTTAGCTTGTGGGCATTCTGTATACCTACTCCATATGACTTTATCCTGCCCTCTGATTCTGCGTGCCATACACAGGGTCGATTGTCACAAAGTTCAGGGGCATATCAAGAATGATTGTGTCTATTCACTCATTGTGAGGAAGGGAAATGCACCTACCGCATTGGTTGCAGCGTTGTTGGGTTGTCCCTAGTTTAATGGTCTCACTCAGGATATTTTCAGATGGCAGCCAAGGTGATCATTATGAAGGATGTCTATGGGATGTATTTATAACAAACTATTTCTGTGGCCAAAACTGCGGTGCTTTGAGACACTGTGATGTATTAGCATTAATGTCATGTATTTCCCTAGCCTTAGTTGCAGCACAAGTAGTGTTTGTGTATGTTGAAATGTTTATAAGAGGGAACTGGATGTTTGAATATTATGCAATTTAAAGATAAATGTCCTAATAATTATAACAATATTTATGGATTTCATGGTTAAGGTAACTCTTTATCATTTTTTTAAAAAATAATTTCAATGTTAAATTCTAAACTGTGTTTTTGGACTGTTTTGTGGAAAATTAATATCTGTTTTAGAAAAGAGTTAATATCAGATGAGGACTGGTTTTTTTTTTTTTTTTTTTTTTTTTTTTTTTTTTTTTTTTTTATGACACACCTTTTTTCTTAATGACAGGTGACAGTAGTCGTCATTATTGCCATATGTGTATGAAGAAATAAGTTTTCTGTATTCCAGAAAAAATATTGGTGTCTTTTTCTTTATCTTATTAATTGGTATTATCAAAGTTTGAATAACCTGTAAATATTGTGAATAGTACATGTATGCATTTGTACAGAAACTATTTGAAGTTGATCAGTTTGAAAAATGAACATGGAATTCCAAAGGGTAAACCGAATGGTTTGTGTAGAAAATTGAAGTTTATTATTATTATTATTATTATTATTATTATTATTATTATTGCAGGAAATGTAGGAAAGATTTGTAGTTAATTGGGAGAAGATGAGACACTTGTGTGTATTTGTTATGAAAAAAAAAGAGAAAAGATCTGATAGATCAATTGCACATGACAGTGTCTGTTCAGAATGTGTTATTTGACATCTTATCATTACTACAGTACACAAGGAATATGGATCTAAACCCATCAACTTTCTTTTGTGCTATCGTTAAGTTTTGTTCATATCTCAAGAAATGGCTATCCCTAACCCAAGATACCTCAATGATTTAGCATTTTTAAGAAAGTATAAGCATTTAATTATTCCGTTTGCATTTTGATGTGATCTGTAGAAAACATGGTGATGAAATATCACAGGGGTGGCAGATGTTTTTATAAAAAGGCATGTTGGTGTAATACTTGATAACACATGACACTTGAAAGCACATGATAAAAACAGGATGTATACTGTGTATGACAACCTCAGTGAGGTTTTATTCGCACTGATATACAAAATTCAGTGCTAACAAGAAATGAATCTGTTATATTGAAGCATGCAAAGGCGAATCTTTCATTTCACCTGTTTTTAGTTTTGCCACAATTTAGTTAAGTTTTGGTAGTTTCCAGGCTCATTTATCTGAATCCATTTGACAAAGGTATTGCATTTTGACGATGTAACTTGAAGCAACATATTAGCTGAAGCCATTTTAGCTTATCCATGAAAGAAACTGGTTTTTATTCAACATGTATTCCAGAAAGGTTGTGTTATGATCAGGAAGATTACTCAGGTGTCATTTCATGACACAAAAATATCATTGTACGGAGGTTGTGATGTAATTTTTTTTTAAGTATCATTACACGGAAGTTGTGATGTCAATGCAGGTGCATCGTGATGTCATCTCCCAAATATTGTAGATTGAATGAAAGGAAAGTATAACATTCCTATCACTGCATCTACATCAGTCTACTTGTTATGTTAAAGCCTGGCTTTGGATGGTAAAAAATAGAACCATTTTGCATTTAGTATTATAGATACTTTAACAGCATGCAGCTCCTATACTCCTTTAAGATATTAACAGTATGCTGCAGAAGTAATTATTTTACATGTCTATGTGCTGGAACATATGTGATCTGAAGTTATCTGCTAGATACTGTATATTTATATTTAGTCTTTTCGTAATGTGTACTAGCACATGACTCCATACAGTAAATACCTGTAGATCCTAAAAAGAATGAGAGTTGTATGAGCAATTCTCTGAGTCAGGACGCATGTGAAAATTGTAACTCTTCCAGTTTAATGATGGTGTACCCCTGGTACGTAAGATCAGAACATTTACGTCCCAGTACCACGTTTAAATAATGATAGAAAGAATAAATAAATAACGTAAAATTGTTTGTGTTTGTCTTAGTAACTTCAAGGGGTCATAAAGTTTTGTCAACACAAAAACAATATTTTTTTCATACTAAGATCTAATAAACAGATCTGTTTATTAGATCTTAGTTTCATACAATAAAAGTGGAATAAAAAGTAAAATTCTTAAGTGGAGGGGGTGGGGGGCGGCATCACTCTGAGGTTGAGAATGGTAATTGGCATGGACCAAATGTGACGTTCTCCTGTGTCCTGATCCTCAGATCAAATCCGGTCCCTGATGTAATGTTTCAGAGAGTCCTCCAGTAAATAAGTTATAATACTGATGGATCTTTGAAGATCTACTATAAAAGTGGATTGCATATTTCATCTTTACAGTAGATCTTCATAGATGCTTCAGTATTATAACTTATTTACTCTTTTAAGATCTACAGGGTGATTTTACATGAATCTATAGAGTCCTCCAATGACAGAGAGTTCGCTTCCCATTAATTTGAACATGTAAACCTCGCCCTAGATTTTGACTCGCGTGGGTCAGGCTAACCCTAACCATTATAACTAAACTGAGGGCAGACTTTCTCAGTGTTGTTACACTGGACTCTCTTTTTGGTACTGAGCAGTTCTGGCTGATCCTACTTACACCTGTGAACGTCCATCATGCTGTGTTCAAAAGTGGTCCGACGAAAAGGTCTCTTGGCTGGCTCTTTAGACACCACTGATTGCTATAAACAAATGCATTTAATTTATTCAAATTAACTTCACTTTTGCTATATATAAATTATTTAAAAAAACAAATTAGATGATATTGTGAGGAAAACAGTGTAACGCTATATGTGCTGTCGCGTTTTTTTTTCTTTTAAACTGAAGTCGGTTTTTTCTTCGTGAGCGCCCACACTTATATTTTGTCATAACACCCAGTTTCCTAAAAGAAATCATGTAGGGAATAGATCATGCTTGAATTTTTGTCGAATGCAACTAAGCATGAAGTGTAAATTTGTACTAATTTATCCTCATCTTTCAATTAGAATTGATGATGAAAGTAAGCATTTAAAAAATCTCAATCCAATGAAATTACGTACACAACAAATATCCACCAGGTTAAATTTTGTCAAGAAAATGAAAACTACCTGTAATGGCGATTTTAAAATCTAGGATGATTCTGAAAAGAATGGTAGATACTTCACGGTCTCGTTTTATTATCTCTTCTTCCAAAACATTTACTTCACCAATGGTAAAGTAGTTCAAGCCAGACCAGGGGTAAAACTTAGTGCAACCTTCTTGCCCGTGGAACACGCCAAACTAAAGGGACCATTACCACAGATATTTAGATCGATCTATCTCCCTGGGGAGTCTCACTAAATTACGATCAACTTAACAGGCTTAAATGTCTGTCACGCTTAGTAAAGCTGTTAGGG
>NW_019775537.1:125350-170898 GCF_001039355.2 Lingula anatina
TACGAATGCGCTTGCTCCAGCTGGTGGTACAATATTCGGAGGCGGTATCGCCTCTCTGATCCTCTAGTTTTAAAAGGTGCTCATATGATAACCATTACATGATACTCCATTTTGCTTTAGCAATAAATTGCTAGTTGTGTATGAAATGTGTTTTGTACTTGGTAACAATATTTAAGCATATGTATACATATATTGGTTGCTAGGAGGACACCACCATTTAACCTCAAATAAGTTTACCGAGGGAATGGGAGTGGAATCGCCCTGTCCAATTCACCCCAAATTTGTATTTGTCTCCTAGAATTTCTCTGCAAGAGTCCTGATCATTGGTAGGGACATTGATCATTATCAGTAATTGAACAATTGTACTGTCTCTCATTTTCTCAATATGGTGAAAAAAGTCAACATCATTATGATAGATACATAGCAGAAGAACCCATGCATTAACACTTCTATTTACATTTTTCTAATATGTATATTATTTTTCTAGCATTTTTATCTCAAAAAGTAAAATGCCAACACATGAAAATAAGTTATGGATCAGCTGGGGCATACAAATACCATACAGAGGCATGGCCCCTGTACAGAGACAAGAACTTGAAAGATAAATCGACCATTACATGGTAACATACCTTGGTAACCTCATTAAAGGCTAAAAATCAAATGGCTTCATTGACAGGCCCTTGAGGGATACTGGCCAAAATGAACTGTGGACCACTAGTTGTGGAAAAAGCGGGGAGCTTATTAAAATTCTGCAAAAGAAATTAATAAATGTATGGACCCTCCTGTGCTAACGTTCCATAAACAGGTTGTGTCAGTGGCACACCATAATTTTTTTTTCGTTCAGGATAGTTTTAACACGTAATTTTTATATTATTATACAAAAAATAAAATAAAATTATAAACGTAGATGTTGACACCGCCACATATGTAACAGTTTCGTGAATTCTGGTTTTGAATTTCTTAATCTTGAAAATTTGTTTTCTGGACAATTTCAACATGCTACAAAATAATACTGTTAATTATGTTCCCGTTTGTTTTTGTCATTGAGTTTTCTTATTTGGTTTCAATGGTATGTGAAGACATCACCACTGGGTTTATTGGCCATTCGTGAACAGTTTCAGTAACAACCTCTCATCTAAAATGACCCGTACCTGTTGTAATTTGCTTAACAATGAGTTGCTCATCGTAATGTGAGCTGTATTCCCAAATGCTTACTTGGCAGTTGGACACAGTTGGGTGTAGATGCAACAGTATGAATTGTGAAGTCACAAGGTTGAGCTTTTACAAGGCGCAGAATACGTATTGTGAGTATCACATTTTCAATAA
The DNA here is from genome assembly GCF_001039355.2 of Lingula anatina. Next base: position 126,677 of record NW_019775537.1, read on the forward strand.
CCACTGCCAGTATATACTAAAGGCGCAGACGAAAGAAAGAATATTTACCACAAATATTAATAAGACGAGTCCTTGTACTACTGTTCGTTTATTACCACTGTTACTTCTATGTCACTCAGAAAAGCGGAATCTATTACAATGCAATCCAAATATGGGCTACGGGATGAACGGTGCACTCACCCGATTTTTGACGATAACCTAAATTTGCATAAAATCTTTTAGTTCTGCACTTTAGAAGCTCTGTTTGAACATTTTGTGTGTCCCTTGACCGCTGATTTTGGATATTTTACCTAATTAGAATGTCATTATGTGTATTTGAATGTAAGTATTACCACCAAAATTGCTGATTATTTAACTAGATGATGCTTGTTACAGTTCTGAGCTTCGGGTCCAGGGATGAGTGTGTCTAGGGTCAAATGTTATCAACAATACAAACGTCTCTTTTGACAACAATTGTGATAGTTTTAAAAGGAATTTAAACCTTTTTTTAGTTAAATAATATTCCCGTTAATTTTGTTTCTTTTAGGTTATATTCCTTTTTATTAATTTTCACTTTTAAAAAATCAGTATTTCCACATTTTAATATTTTAGGTTTTTCATATAATGTTATATAGAAAAACTGTCTGTTTAGTCTAAATTTGTAATCATTATTTTCTCTTTTCAGAAGCTCAATGAGATTCTGCACAACATGCGCCTGCAAGCAACCTATGGTATCCTGGATTTGTTTCACAACCAAGAACCCATGCTTATTCGTGTATCTATTAAAAACTGAATAAATACTTTTGAAACTCGAGTTTTATTTTGAATTTGTTATGAAGTTATGATGATAAAGATAGTAGATATGATAACGGAAAATGAGTAATATTATTTTGTGTTTGAGGACTTTCAAATTGCCCCACCTGACACCCCCTGGATGTAATGGACTCGCCCCACCTGACACCCCCCGAATGGAATGGACTCGCCCCACCTGACACCCCCTGAATGGAATGGACTCACCCCACCTGACACCCCTTGAATGGAATGGACTCTCCCTACCTGTCACCCCCTGCATGTAATAGACTCGCCCCACCTGTCACCCCTATCGAATAGAATGGACTCACCCCACCTGACACCCCTCGAATGGAATGGAATCGCCCCACCTGACACCCCTCAAATGGAATGGACCCTCCCCATCACGATTATCATAATGAACTATTCGACGTAATTCACTTACCTGAAGCATGGACCTAACTAGAGAAGGACAAGTAACGCGGAGAAAGATCAAAGGATAATCGGCTTAGCGCGAGCTCTTCGCGAAACGATGTGCGTTCGGATCACGTGACCTCCCGTACAGGTAGCGAGCATATCGCGGCTGTTGATGACTTTTTGTGTCATTTGGACAGGTAGCTGGTGATAACGCGAGGAAAACGTTCGGGTGGATGAGTCAAGACACTTATTGAATAAAATGTAAGTACAATTTCTTTTGCTATTTTGGATGCTAGATGAGAATAAGGATATGTTTGTTCATGGAGGAATTCAAAATGCCCAATATGGTGAAGGCAATCGTGTTTGTTACCGTAAAATGAGTGTTTAAAATTGTACAACTGCNTGTAGTGAAAGTGTATATGTGGACATGTCGAATGCAAAGTTCCTGACTATATTTATTTGGGTAATGGTCATAAAAGTAGATCTTGATCACATTTGTGATAAGAGTCTCACCTCTGTAATTACCTTGCTACATTGCATTATCTTGTTATCAGGTGCTTGAAATCTTTGAAATAATCCTGAGACATGCCTTTGGATAGCACCTAGCTGGCTTTATCAAATCATCAAAGGGCCAGACGGTTTAGTTACCTGGCTGATAATGATCTAGAAAGTCCATGCCTAACAAGGGAAGTAAATTTAACTAGAGGGAAAATCTACCTGATAGGTAGAATCTTGAGATGCATTTGAAAAGGCTAACCTGTGGCTCAAATGTCCAAGTAGAAGTAAAAAAGGCAATTGTCATTTATAGTAGTTTGTGATAAAAACATTCTTATTCTCTTCCAGATTCTCTTCACAAGATGCCGGAAAGTTAAAATAAGACAATGCACCATTGCCCAAGAGGAGACGCACTAATTAAACATTTGGACAATAATTCACATAGGTCAATAAGAAATTAGTTTATACCTTTTATGAATAAGTTAATACTACTCGTGATACAAATAGGAAAGAACTCCAACATGACTTTCACAAAAAAAGACAAGACAAGAAAACTGCACATGTATTGTATATTCATCATCACTAGCTTTGTAACAAGCATTTTTAATGTTTACTTTTTTAATAATAAATATTGGAATGTACTCAAGTTGTTTTATATTTGCTATCTTATGATGAAAAAAAAAATGAAATGTAAAAAACATGGATTATATGTTTAGACAGTTTTTTCTTGCTTGATTGAAATTGCATATTCAATTACCTCAGAATACACTAACTACAGGTTTAAAAAATCTGATCCTGATAAAATTCATACTCACATTTGACTTTGACCCTCTTGCAGTGATATGCGTCTTATTTGTCAAATCTTTTATTATTATAATATATTAAGTTGTGTAAAAAAAAAAGGAAGTGAAAAGAATTAAAAAGAAGATTTTTTATGTCCAATATATGCATTTTTTATTACCATAAGATCAGTATTGGTGAAATTAATCTCATATTGTAAACGGGTAACTTTTAATGAAAAATAAAAAGGAATATAAATGAAAGATAGTTGCTGACTGAAAAACCAAATATTATAAATACTTATAATAAGTTCTTGAATTATGACTGCTTTTCAGTTACTGAAAACAGAAAGGCATATTTTGGTACCTGGTGTATTATTTTCTACCAAACTAATACGACAAATCTGACTTTTAAATAACTAATTAAAATTAATGTAAACCTAGATGAAATTTCTAATTAAGATCTTAATTGCTAAGTGAAAAAACTCAAATGTTATAAATGCACAAGATCATACTGTCTGTTTGTTGAAAATCTAGGTAATAATTCAAGCTGTAATTCTACTCTTCCTTTTGAGAGACTTTCTCAATCCTTTTTCTTTCGTAGATGCAGACACAGATTCTTGGTACTTTTCTTTAAGCTGTCTGCGAAATGAGTGGCCCCTAATGGTAATATATAATTTCACAAACATGCTACAAAGGCCCATTTTTAATTTGTCTGATTCACCAGCAGTCAGTTCTTGTGTAAATTTGATTGATCTTCCGGGGTGTCACAGCTACTGGTACATGTAGGAATGAGATTTCCGGTCGTTGGGTGCGTATTCCTGTCCTGTCAGAGACTACCTCACGGACAGGGAAAGGCAGGAGGTATTGAAGACAAACTTCAAACCCCCTTTTTAATGAGGTAACGGGGAAAAATGCCGAAAACCCCTCAATAAATTTCCACGAGTTGACGGAAACCTGTGTGCTCGCAACTGCAAGATGGCGGCAATGGTGTATCATAGCAACCACGAGGGACTGCGAGAAATTGCGTTATCAATGCAGAGAAACAATAGAAATGCACTGAAGCACAGCGCGCGCTACCTTGATAATAAGCTGTTCAGACGCCCGTGGAGCTATCAAAACAGATTATGTGAGACAATAGGCGAATGTTTACCCGAACGCACATAGCTTCAAAGGAAGATGCCGCGTTACTTGTCCTTCTCTAATTAGGTCCATGCCTGAAGGCATTCCACTTCTGAATATATTCACTCCTAGGCTAGCTGACTTTGCGAGCAAGTTTATAAGAATCTTTTTTGTGAAACGGGGTGAAAAAAATTCATTAGTTCGCCATAAACACCAAACAACTATCAAGGCTACTTTAAAACATCTTTTTAAACATTTTGATGAAGTTTATTTAGAGTATTGATGTCTATTCAATCCTTCCCAAAATTAATTAACTCTAGAACGAGTTATTGATTAAGTGTAATAGTTTATAAGCTTTTAATCACATGTCTGTTATTTCGGGTAGGTCCCGACAGTCCAAAGGTTCTCAAGTCCGCACCGCTCAAGTAGCCGACTAAAACCGACCCCAATAATTACATGCGATTTGTAATTAGCCGCTAGGCGTAGTTCAGGTTTGAGGTCCAACATTGTGGGAACGCTTTAAACACGTTCAGATGTGATGATACATTGTGCAAATTGTAGTGATGGAAAATATGAAATTCCTAAATGTATGTTTTTTTTTTCTTTTTTTTTTTTTTAAACAAAAATGTACAATGTATTAGTTTCAGTAAAATTTATATATACGTTCATAAAAAAGTGCTGGCAACGGTTCTAAGACCAGTGATAACAACAGTGATAGTATAAAACATTAGAAGAGCGTTCTGTTGTTTGGTGATGGTCTTGCCATAATATAATATAATCCGGTGGTAACGTTATAAAACGTTCCGTGTTAGCTGGGCAGATTGGTCAGACTCTGTTGCAGACGGAGAGATGCGTAGGTTTCACGCATTATAAGTTAAGTGGTATCTTTTTGGTAGAAATAGCTAAGGGCCGAACAAAACTGGTACTTTCAGTTCTAATTAACTCACGTTTAAATATCAGGCGCTCGTGAAAATGTGGACAGTTTCGCGAAAAAGTGGACTATTCGGCCTGTTATTTTCTGGGCCTTAAAAGACAGGGACACAATGAAAATTACATTATCTATTAATATATGGAGTTTCGGTTTCGTACGAGGTCCAAATATGCATAAGATAAAAGTCTCTGGCCACTCTGTTTTAGTACTTGATAGAACCAATAACTGCATATGGTCGAGTTTCTTTTCTCCCCTTATACTTCCTGCATAAAGAGCGTCTTCTTCAGAGATCCTAGTCTAAGTCTAGTTTAAAAAATTCAAAAATTTTATTCGGTTTTTAAATGTGCCAATTAAGTGCCACTAAATGAAGTGGGCGTAGTGGAACGTGGATTTATAGCAGCTAAGCGGAGCGGCTTCCATCGAAGATGGCTACAACAAAATGACCGAAAGAGTACTTTTCAATATTTCAGACGAATGAACCTGTGGACAATTAAATCTGACTTTGCACTTTGCCGCAATTTTATTTTAGCATGTAAATTGTTCAATCCAGTCCTAAACACCATAACTTGATGTCATTCACTATATAAACAACAACAACACCATTTTTTAATGATGGTAATCTTTTAAAGTAAATTTCGCTAGTTTCAAATTTCAGACCAATTAACCTGTGGACAATTTTTATCATATAAAATGATACCCTACCTATATCTCCGCACTGTTCGTAATACACTGGCTCCAAATTCTCTTCCAGTCAAGCCTTGGTGCTAGTCAACCCCCTAAGTCCAGCCCCATTTACTACAATTTCTTGATCACACATTTTGTTCGGTTTTGACTGGCTCTAGAGTGATGTCTTTTAATTACTTCTCCTGCAGTGGGGATGAAGTAAAGAAAGGCCGAATGCGAGGAAAAATAAATGTAGATAAATATTTTGGATACGACATTGGCCTTATATTCACTGAATATTAGCTGGCCCAGACACCAAAACAGTGCGTTAGTAGTGGTAACAGTCCTACCGCATTCTATGGATGCGTTTTGCGCTATTTCCAGTCGTCCGTTTTTTTTTTTTTTTTGTTTTTTTTTCACTGTAAAATTATTATTATCTTTAATAAATGTGCATTTGGTATGTTATAGCACAGCAAAGGGGCAGATAGTTTCTTTTGGAAAGTGATCGGTTACAGTAAACTTACTTTATTTTCTCCTTTTCTGCAGAACTGATGACCTTATATGTAATAGCAGGATATACAATAAAAGAATCCACTGCATAAGACAACAGTAAAGTAGCTTTTCAAAGACACAACTGATAATGTTTTCATAATTTGTAATGCACAGTACGTTCACATAAACGTATTTTATTCAAATTCTTAGATTTAGCCCACGATGTCCTTCATACAGTGGCATCAACAAAAATTTAATAGTTGACAACCAGTATATTTCAACAATGGCTTCCGTACCACAGAAATTCAAAGCCAAACTTGTGAATGCAAATTGGTAGAAAATTAATATGCAAGAAAAAAAAACTAAAATAACTTCAAGCTATAATTCCTATACCTTTGAAAATTATAAGCAACATGGTTTTTATTGTGTTGATTATCAAATTTTGCAGTCAAGATAAAGTACTGGCAACGAGCAGATTATGGTGATAATAGACCATCCGTAAGTTAACAAGGTAACACATAGGCAATAAGCAATACTTTCTTTTGAAAAATTTGTTTTCTATTTATTATTATCACAGCCTCAAGTATAGGGGTACAATGAAATAAACTAATGCTCTCTTTCAGTGACGCCAGACACACTGTGTCTGTCTATAAAAAGTGTTATTTACTTGGGGTAAAAATATTTTCAGCAAATATATATATGTGTATATATTAGTTGCATAGGAAATATCATACATCAGCTTCTTTTTCATGGAAACTGTTCTTTCTTTACCATATTTACAAACCATGCCAGCATTATTATTGCCACAAGTAAAAGGAGAAAAATAAAAGTTTCCTTTTGATACTTTCTCTCTTGATTGGGACTCTTAAGCCCAGACCTTAAGGAAAAGTATGTGTTTTCCCAAGCAGAAAAGATTGCATCTCGTGCTCCCTCCCATGTATGAGGGCCACATAAACGGTGCTGGTAGGGAAAACATGGACCAAAGTAACACTTAAAGGCCAAGACGGGATCTGTCCATATCTGCCGCCAAAAGCATGTTCCAACTCCCAATAGCTCCGCAATGTCATCTCTTAAAACTAAATTATTTACCTGAAAATATAGAAAACTTCTGCTTGTCAAACAATCCATTTCAATTCATTCTTTATGTCAGAGGAGACCAGTTTATAGGAACAAGAGTACATATCATTAATGTAGTGGTCTTGTAATAAACATAGCTACTCCATCTTTAGATACCACACTGACATCTAGAGGTGGAGGTCTTATCTTAAATAAAGATATCAATTTTGCATTAAAGCTAACTACGCTTTCACCAGGCTCCAAATTTAAAAAAAAAATAACTCCACGTTTTTTTTTATGAGGCAAACATGCTTTGAAAATAAAAATAAATTCACCTTTTTCATCTTTGGAGAGCTCCTATCGGTTTGGACATATTTCTTTTGCATAACTTGAACATCTCTTTTCATAACTTCAGCGCTTGGTAGAACACACCTTCCAGCCATCACTCTTGTCGCCCAACGTGCCTGCAGCTCCACAACAGGAAACACAGGTCCAGCAGTAGTCACACAGCCCACCACTGCTAGGGAGGGGTGGGGCAAGTCGGTGGGGAAGACCAGCTTATATAAGTCAAAGTTCTTGAGAGCAACTGGAAAATTGTAATACATACATGAAATTTTGAAAAGGAAGCAATACAACAAAATTTTAAATCTGTATTTACATAATTCAGAACTGAAGATTGGATAATGTATAACTTATTGCTGAAGTGAAAATTGATAAAAATTCCAAGAAAATGCTTTCTCCTTTTTATCACCTATATTGAGGCTTGATGTGCATTGTATGTGTAAAATTTTGCCTTGCTTTGTAAGTTTTACCTTTGTTTCTCAATTACCTGAAACTTTGTCAACAAAGCTGTAAGAATGATTATATCCAGTGGCAAATATCACTACATCTATTCTGTCAACACAGGTTCCATCTTCAAACGTGGCTTTACTCCCCTCTAGTCTGATTAGATGTGGTTTGACAGCCACCTTCCCTGTTGCCAAACTCAGTGGTAACTCATCGCAAAACATTACGGCTGATGTTAAATCCAGAGGCCCTTCGTCCAACACTTCTGGCTGAAGACCAAATGCAGTGTGGTCTAAATGGCTCTGAGCTATAATTTTTGCTATTCTTTTAGTTAACCAGCTGGGCATTTTTGAAAGAAAGCGTCTTAACTGAAAGTCAGCTGGCTGTCCTTGGTTGACCTTGTTCATGATCCAGGTGCCATTTCCAATGGATAAAAAAGTCTGCAAAGAGAAAACAAATATGTCCATAGTCGTTATGCTGAATTATGTAACAGGTGTCTAGAGTAAGGACACAATAGAGCAAACTTGATGGACTGTGAATTTTTATTTTTTATATCTTAATAAATATACTTATTTTTAAATTCAAAAACCAACATGTGCATAAATTCACAATGACTTGGGACTGCCAGAGAGCCACTTTTCTGAACACTTCTTTTATCAGTAACAATTTCTATTTTAATATTTTTAATGCAGACAGTCTTGCTAGATAGTATGGAATATTTCAAAAACTAAAAACAATGTGATTTTCTCTGTTCTGTTGAGGCACTTTTCACATCGATTTTCCTGATTAACAATGACTGACAAAGATATTTACCTGACCATGTGCCAGGTCACCCCAAGGACTCAGAGTTTCATGGGTAATTTTTTTTGCACAGATATTTCTGTTTACTTTCTGTGTCAAGATAAGAAGGTCAAATTTAAGACCAGTTATTTGAAGAAGGTGCAGTTTAAAGCCTTAATTATCTCTGCTGTGTGTGTATTTGACCTTACTGCAGTCACAGCACTGGTATTCAACTGGGATATTCCATATATTTTAGAAGGAGTTTACCAAAAAAGGACTCACTTTCTCGGCTACCCGACTAACATCTACTGCAATGTCCCCAGCAGAGTTGCTATTACCTGTTGAATTTAAGCATTACTAAATTAAATAATCAAAGAATCACCTTCAAAGACTAAAATATGAGAATATAAGTTATAGGAAATATCAATTTCTTCTGAAGGTAAACAATATCAACAGTTTAGTATACAAACAATTTAGTTAAATCTTATAAAGCTAAAGACATTAACCTTACCAACAACGAGAACTGTTTTATCTCTGAACTCCTCAGGTCTCCTGTAGTGTTTAGCATGCATTATTCTACCCGTAAACTCTTCCTTGCCTGGAATGTCTGGATACCAAGCCTTCCAAAAGAAACCACTTGCTAAGATTATATCATCAAATGTATCTGTGATCACTTCACCTTGGTCATTTTGTACCTTGACGGTCCAACTCCCAGTGGAATTGTAGTCTTGAGCAGGCTCTACCGCTAACACTTTTGTATTAAAACTAATGTGCTGTAGTAGACCAAACCGCTTGGCATATTCATCCAGATATTGCTTGACCAGCCTGTGTGTGAGGTACATGGGGAAATGTTTGGGGAATGGGTAATCGCTGAAGCAGGTCATCTCTTTGCTGGTATTGGTCACCAGGCAGTCATAAACTGCCCCTCCCTGGTATGGCTTCGGTTCTTCTGTGAACGTCCATAAACCACCTGGAAAAAACATCATAATTATTTTCATGTCTTATTTGGATACTTCTGCTTTGCAATAGTTGGTTGCAGAAAAGTTAAAATCAATGTGGGTAAATAATGTCATGGAGAAAACCCAGTGACCACTTTCTCAACCCACCTCTCCCCGCCCCCAAGGTGAGGTGAGTTTTAAAAACCGAAATTGTCTTGATTTGGGTATATATATATATATACAGGACGCCAACTGACAGTGATTCAAATTTTCAAAGTCCCTTTTATCCAGGAGATTTGGTTACCCATATGGGAGACCGGGAGATTTGTTCTGTATCCTGGAGATTCCCGGATTATCTGGGAGAGTTGACATATACATGTATGTAGTATGAACAACACAGGCTGAAAGACATTGCAGTGAGCAATTAAAATTCATTTTGAAAGCACACTAATCGCATTTGTCATGGACCCTTCAGGCCTTTAGGTTGAATAGGACAGGTGAGCAATGTCACCTAAGCCCTGAAATTCATTCTCGCTTATCCAATATTTCAAATTGAGGGATTTTAATTCAATATTGATATCCTAGTTTTCTTTATATAGCAAAATGGAAAATGTTTTTAAAATATACAATAATTTTGACAGTATATTAATGAACTAGTACGTAGTGGTCAAAGTACATGTATATAATGGCAGATTAGATGAATTCTCGGTACTTACTTGCCGTGCTTATGCACTCCCCATAGCACCTTCTAGGACTAGAACGTAGGAATTTGATTTTTAATGTTTGTTAAGTTCGGTTACGTGGTGACTTTGAGCAATGTCTCTGCTTTTCACATAAATTAGTGAAACAATTTTCTTATTTTTACACGATGATTTCACACTTTTTTGCCAATGGGATAACATCAAATCTTTACCGCTAAAACCAGTGGAGATGACCTCAGAGCTAATAATTGTAGGCCTAATTGTATTTGAACAGGTTAGAAGTTGAACAGCCTGTACATGTACCTATGACTCCGCACTGTTCGTAACACACTGGCTCCAAACCTTCTTCCAGGCAAGCCTTGATGCTTGTCAACCCGCTCGCTCCAGCTCCAATCACAGCAACTCGGCGTCTTTCTCTATCACACATATTGTGCTCTCAAATCATACTGTAACTGTTCTCACAACGCCCTACTTCATGCTTATTAATAAAATGTAGGCTAAATAAAAACATTGCTTTAGTTGTGATAACACACCTACCAATTTTTGTGGTGATAACACACCTACCGCATTCTGAGTCTATGTTTTGCTCAATTTTCAGCTGATATTTTAATGACAATTAATTCAGCTGTTCTGGGCCATGCTTTTTATTTTTAAAAATGTACAAAATGTTATGTGTTACTATCATGTGTTACATATTCTCATAATCCAATCAGGGCTTTATGCCTAGTTTCAAAAATGTAAATCTATATTGTAATAGGCCTTTGTGCATATACACGTTTATTTGCTTATGCATAATGTGACTTCACAACTTTTAAAAATACAGGGTTTCTCAGAAGTTTTTTTTTCTTCTTTAAATTTGGGATAAATATCTCCACTGTTTGATGTAAGTTACAGCCCTATGTTTTGGACATAGACGTAAAAATTCATCGTCTTCGTCAAATTTAAGTATACAATTGAATTTGTCTTTACATTATCAATTTATCAATACAATAACTTGTTAATTTTTGTGTCTTAAGCGTTGCTCAATTTCTCCCCCAATGTATCAAGGTTAATGGGGTTTACTCACATTATATCAGATGTGTCAGGGGTCAGTTCACAGGGTTAATCAATGGTGTTCGTGCTCGCTGCTGATTAAGACAAGTCGCGTGAACCCCAAGGCTGTCCACATTGATTCCTTGACCATGCTGATTAATTCTTCCTCATTACGTGAATTGTCTTACGTATCCACGGATTACGTGGTATAGCTCCAAATAATATTTAATTATTGTGGATTGTGGAACAAGACTGCTCTAAGCAATGTAATGGATTTGAAATCCAGACTGGTCTCTATGTACACTTGAGAGCAGAACACTTTAGTTTTAAGGGAATTATTGCAATTACGGTTATACAGTAATTAGGGAGTAGACTGCTCTGAATTTTCTCTGCCTTGAAAATAGACCTCACAAAAGACATTCAACACATGATAATGAAGGCTTTGAACAATTCAAGTAGGCCCTTTAACTTCTGCATCTCCCTAAATATCCAAAATTTAGGAAACGGCACAAAAAAGTGATTTTTTAAGAGACTCTCTTTGTGGGACATCTTCTCAGGAAAGTAAAAGCGATAAAAATACTAAATTGAGTTAAATCCAGTTTTGTCGTTTTTATACACAGCTCTAGGTGGCTGTGTATAACGTTAATGCAAAGAACGGGTGTTTTCCCCCGCCTACCTTATTTATTCATTTATTTATTTATTTATTTATTTATTTATTTATTTATTATAGAGAGAGGTCAGCGTACATGTAACTTGTTACAGAGAAACGCATATTCTACTGGCAAGTGTTTATCATCGTGTCTACTTTCTAGTTAAAAATACAAGGATACATTAAACACTGGGAAATTACAATCAACACACTAGGTACTGACAAGCATACAGGTCCCGACAAGTAAACACCGCAGGCACGCACCACAAAATGAAATTGTTTTCCTTTGGCATTTGTTGAAATGATAAATCATACTTTTCGAACGACGCTCGGACTTCTACACCATTCCGTCTCAAATGCAGGGGATTATCCAGGAAAGGCAGATAACGAAACAGAGAGAGAGAGGGGTGGTGGTTATTGTCGATATAGCGTATACATGATACCAGTTTCTCAACGAAAACCAAAAACAAGCTTTAAAGACCTATGCTTTCAACGTTTTATAATGTGAAGGGAGCAATTACAAAATAGATACGAGTGCAATCTGGCAGCTTTCATGTTAACCTCATGTACAGGTCACACGTGGAGCTGCTCTGTTGGAATAATAAATTATACGGGTTATGACACCAAAAAGCTACATGTCAAGCCATGAATAGAGCTCAGGCACTCGGTTTCGGACACTCAGTCGATATTATTGCTTCTTTTAAAGTTCTCTGTTCGTTCATGCTTTACAACTTTAAGATCTAGATATCAAAGCTGTTAGCATTTTTTCTTATCATGATCAGTCTAGATCAAAATTTACAAAGTGTGCATACTGTTTATTTCTGAAAGTGCCCCTTGTTTCATCAGGTCTGCGTGTATTGTTTGATGTATTATACAGGGCCTAGTTTGTGGCTATTATTTTGGATTTTATAAAATGTGTCTATCTCAAAGATTAAAAAAGTGATAGGCTATATCAGAATATTTTAGCTAAATGTATATATTGTTATACACTTGTAACTGGTCTAGTAGTAAAACTTAATAAGGGCAAAACCCCAGCAAGTATAAAACGTGTCTTCCCTATGCCCCTCTTATAGAATAGATGATATTGGCAGATGTATATCAGATATAACGCGAGTTTGAAAACATGCAGTGTATTCCAGCTGAATCATAATCGCGGTACATGGAAGCTGTATTTGTTGAATTAGGATGAGTTGATATATAGATTAACCTTGTAAGTGAATGAGTAACAAAACAGGAGCTGGGGAGGAGTTCTGGAACTGATAGACCTACTGTGAAATCGATCTGTGTACAGCCACCGTCTCCCCTTCCAGCAAAATGGCAAATTGTGCAAAAATGACTCAGCTGGTTACCAAGGCAATAAGGGTCTGTATTTTCAGTAATTAGAAAGTTAAATTTGCCTTGTGGTAGAGAATAAAAGCTGGATTTAAAAATCGAATCATAACTGATCAAAGAGCGCGTCTGTTCACTCTCCGTGCAGATGCTGCAGATGCCGATAACCCGAATTAACGACTATTAGAGGTAAGGGAGCGTTTTTTCTTCCGTTGCTAAACGTCTCTAGAATGAATTTTCGTACTTTTTTGCTTTATAATTTTAGTGAAAACTTCAGTGATGTATTACGGTTTGAGTTATATGAAATTATATTTATATTTTGGTATCAAATTAGCGTAGACTGGTACAATACAAGGTGAAAAAGTAAACTTGACAGCGGATTATGTTTGAAAATCTTATAGTTCTGGTCATTGAAATTGGGTACAAAATTTCCTTCTTTATTCCCATTTGCTTTGATTGAATCCTTTAAAACGTTGCACGCGGATTTCGCATAGTTCAAATATTTTTGAAGAAAAAATTGAAATAATCGTGAGAAGAAGGTGAAAAGATATAAACACAACTAAGGTAAAAATTGGATTAAAGTAAAAACGACATGTCAGACAAATTCGGAGGTAATTTCGTGCAATCCCTTTCCATGCAAATCGGATTTTTGCATGAGTAGCTCACTGTGCTTGACGGGAATTAAGCAGCTTAAGTCTTAACACTGCTGCGTTTCACCGACTCCACGTTAATCCCGGTAATGCACAAAAACTCAGGGAGTTTCCTTGAAATCTGACAAGATCTTGGAGCCAATTAGTCATCGACAGACGACATCCTAATTAAAGCACAAACCTGTCATCAGATATTAAGTTAATTTGATAAAATACTGGAATAAATGATCAATGAACTTGAAAAAATATGTCGACATTGTAATTTTCACGCCAAGTTGTGATAACAAGGACTCGGAGCATTTCGGCTAGAATTGCCTTGAGAGACAGACGCTTAAAAGGATTTCCTTTTTCCCCAAAACCCATGAAATACACTCAATATAAACTGTGAGAAAATATGTGGAATAGTGATACGATGAAATATAAAATTCGACACTCCTTATTTTTTCCAGTTATCCTGTCTTTCTTTTACATTTTTTTTTTTTTTTTTTTTTTTTTTTTTTGCTGTCATTGATCATATGAGAGGTAACGAAAGCGAACAAAGAGTTGAGATAGTTTTAACTCAAAACAAAGAAAAATCATGCAAAAAAAAGAGGTTGGAAAAAATTTCAGAGACTTTTTAATAAAGACTTCTTTAAAAAAATTAAAACGAAAAATATGATCTGTAATATCTTTTCTCACCGTCATTCTTTGTCATTATTATGGATTTTCTGTATTTCTTTGTTCATTATCTTGCAAAATGTTGCGGTTTTTTTGTTTACAGGTGGGCATTTGCGCGTAAATAACACATCAGAAAAAGAAAAGCGACGGTGAAAAAAATTTAACCAACCGCCATATGCTGGTAAACTATCGCTAAAGGGAACTGTAGAACTTGGATCAATAGACTCGACTGAAGTGACTAAGCCCAACGCCGCGCTCCATCCACTGCAACCAATTTTTACTTAAGTTATTAACAGGACCTTAATAATTCTGTTATCTGGTGAATAACACAAGACAAGACCATGGCTGTGTGGCTAAGGATGTTAATGGTGGTTAGATGATCGTGACTGTAAGTTGTCTTTGTTGTTATTTTTGGACATGTAGTTCAGCTTTTTCCGTGACTTGTTTTACCTATTTTGGAGGGGTGATATATTTTACAAATCAGACGTACAATATTATTCTTTCAGTGTTTTCAAAATGATAAGCAACCTACAGCATTAGTTAGTTTCTTTCTGTAAGCTGCTTATTCCAAGATCTATCATTATTCAATCAACGCCTCTGTCGCCAAAATAGCTGCTGCAAACCTTCTTGTCAGTAAAAAAGTTATAATTGTTGTTCTAAAAAGACATCACAGGAAAATATCCCCCCGAGATATCCGCTTTAATTAGTATTCACCTTTTTGTACAAATCAAGTTTGTTTGATCTGGCATTATGACTTCCAGCACCTCGCGTCCTCTGGCAGGCCTATTCCTCTAGTATGGCTGGCCAGAGTTATGACGAGTAAAATTAAGAATAATTACAATGAACACGCGATACAGGATCTTTCCACCCGTCCTGGTCGCTAAATACCTTGATATGCGTGGACCCATGCCAGTAGTGGTGTGTGTGTGTGTGTGTGTGTGTGTGTGTGTGTGTGAGAGAGAGAGAGAGATAGAGAGAGATCAAAATGCAGGCGGACACGTATGACATGTATTCACACTGACCACGTCGGTTTTCGCAAGAGATAAACGTTGTACAAAGTCGCGTCAAGTGTTTTTACCCTACGGAAAATTTAGTACTGCAGGTCCACAGGCGTCAAAAGTACATGTTTTTTCCTCGCTGCTGGCGTCACATAGTTTCAAAATGACACACTACACGTGAAGGGTCTATGTACAGCCAGATGACCAGAATACCTGATAGTAGAGGTGGAAAATGAACTAATATCGCTTTAAGTAATGCACTTTAATTACTATCTTATGGAGATTGGCTCAGTTTCAGAAGATACACTTCTCGCACAAACAACAACGCCGGGATCTACCGTTGGTCACAAATTAGTTCAACTGGAATAGACGAAAACACCATACCTTCGGCACCATAATTTCACTTACACATCAAACATATTCTTATATATTTTTCCATCATGTCATTCAGTATTTAACTTCCATAATACCCCATGTTTTATACATTTTGTTTTCTTCGGTGCCACTAATTTCATAATCCATAAGTGTTAAAGAGAAATTTCGTTGCAATTAATATAATAGTATGTCACATACTTTTTTAATAGACATAGTTCATAGTATACTCTTACAAATATGCAGGTTTTAATTGCTTCTTTCTTAGAAGCAAGAGGTCCCCTTTGATCAGATGGTTGTATATGGGCCGCATCGTCAGACTGCGTGGCGCTGGTACGGGTTCGAACGACCTGCGGGTGTTTTTTACCATTTATTTTACGGCTTTGTTAATATACTTTATCATCTTTATGGTGATTCATCTTTTTGATTTTCAAGGGGAAACCCAGTGTTCCCATTTAAACCGGCGGCAGCGTTCCACATGTATGGAATAGTTGAGTCGTGGTCTCCAGGCACATCGTCCTATCAACAGCTTTGTGTTGTTATTGCTGCAAGCTACAGTAATGATTTGAGGCCGCCTATGGATAAGGTTCGGATGTAGACATAAACATGAAGTATTGTTCCTCCACAGCACAAATGACAAATTCTGTTATTAATGTGACATCTCAAAGCATCAATGTTCCACTGCAGTGCATTCATGATTGATAAAACGCAAACGAAAATATTATTTGTAATTACGAACATGTATGATTTCCATGAGGAAATTGACAAGAGGAACCGTTTATTCTCTAATTCAAACCAAAATGATCTAGACTAAAGAATGCAATTTAACTGATAACTCACATGCAGCTGTGAGACATGCCTTAAATACTGAATTTATTATACTTCGGGAAATTTTTGTCAATCTATTTGTCTTTAATATATATTAATCTTATCGTCGTCATCATCAATTTATCATTCATTTCTTTTCTTTCTTTCTTTTTAACAAATGTAGTTTTGTGCCTTCCACCTTCTCTGTCCTCTCCCCGCATTTAATATGCTTGTATCGCTGGCAGGTGAGCGAGATACCTGTGACAGCGCTGAACGCGTTCATATTCTACTTGAAAGGACACCAACAGAACACAGGTGCGTTACCGGAGTGAATTTGGGCACTTTCTTGGACTTTATCTAAGGTATTTGTGCTTAATTTTCATTCTCACTCCATCTTGGCTATAGTAGGATTAGACGTTAGACTTGTGGGTATTTAGTTTTAAAATGTTGATGACTCTGGCTGTTCTACGTGTAAGCCTTCAACAGATTGGAACAGAGCAACCCTGGCAATTTGTTATGAATGTTTAAGAGAGAGAGAGAGAGAGAGAGAGAGAGAGAGAGAGAGAGAGAGAGATGTTATTGGTCTCGCAAAGTCAATTACCGTCTTTAATTTATTTTTAATTTCACTCATACATTATCTGTTTTGTCTTTTGTTTTACCTACCTATTCAACTTTTTCATATACATGCATTGGAAGGTGTATTAATCTTTCTCGAAAATATTAAAATCTGGCGTGACACCCTGTAAAATGTACCAGGTGGTCAATTTGAACTGACGTCGGTCAGCGATGGAGACCCCTATGAGTTCGTTACTAGAGATATGGATTTATATGTAGTTATTATAGAAACTAACTTAAGCGGATTTTTAGAGCTTAATCCAACAAAATAAAGAGGCTTTCAGAGAAACGAGGATTTTGAGTGTCAAGCATTTTAGAAATTTTTACCCATGGGTGCTTATACATAATGTTCAAAATAATCACTGTCACTTTAACTATGGAAGTGACAGATGAGATAGACAATGACCTGGGGACACTTTCCTCTCTGGAAGGGGTCGGCGTTCACCAAAATAACCACTTAACTTGATCGTTAAAATGCCACGCAAATCAGAAGTCGTGTCATTTGATGTTGAGGATGTGTAAATGCTGTTTACCTTATACTTAACGAAAGCTCTTCTTTTATTCACATTTTATTGGAAGGGGGAAATGACGGGGTAATATCACCAACATTACTGAAATGTGTATTAAAGTCAATCATAAGAACAAAGCAAATGGAGGCCAAGATTAGCTCATTAAGCAAGGGGAAATGAGGAACGCTATTTTTATTCTTGATTAAATTCCATGGAAGCTACATATTTAACCAATTCCTATGTCTGCTCGTCGTTTATCAGACGCCTGTATAACTATTTTAGTTTTGATAAATTATTTAATCAGAATTACGATCTTTGTTGCTCAATATCGGGGGCATTGTTTCTTTATCTGCAGGTTATTGTAGCCTAATCCTTGGGGTATTCAAATTACCCTGGGGAAGATCCAAAACTCTGCGGAGGGTAGTATGACTTAGCAAGTATATGTATTTGTTAACTTGTCCTTTACATTGTCCTTTAGATGTTACTTATCTTTAAAGATAGGAAATACACTGAAATATGTGTCTATATCGAAAGAATCATAAAAGAAGAAAGAAAAAAAGGGAGAAAAATTAGGAGAGAGAAAGAGAGAGAGAGTGGCGATATGAGACTTCATCTCTAAATTAAAGTTGTAGTTTGTCTATTTAAAGCAACCGGTGTTCATGGCTGAGGAAAAAACACTGTACATGTACTAAATTTAGACTGGTTTCAAAGGCATAAAAATGTGTTAAATAGTATGAAATATTGCTAGAACAAGGGATGCGCTTAGTCAGTCGGAAGTGATAAATAATCACTGTGTCTTTTTTTACACATATTGTATCAAAGAAAGCTTCAAAATAACTTGTATTTAGATAACCGCACGATATTCTTGGGGTCGTACTTTTAATCGAAGCAACAAACAGACAAGGAGTACAAATGTTTCATTATCCCTGCGTGTTGCGTGATTCTGGTGCTGCAAGCGTTCCCCACTCCACCATTAACACCCCAGGTGTGAGAGGAGACCTTGCCAACTGCACGCTTTTTACTACAAGGACAGGCGCTCTAGTGCTGCTTTCAAGGTTTACCTGAGATACCTAAGGCTGAAAGGTAACATGCATCATCTTTTTCTCATTCGTAGGTGGAAACACATTTATTTACATACATATATGTAAGTGTGTATATGTGTACTTGGCATATATGATAGATCTCCATGCGTGAGTGTTAAGGTGAGTGCTGAAGATCGGCAATATAGATGTCGTGTTATTAAGTTTGATGAACATAGGCAAGTTGGTTATGTTGTGTGGATTGCAAAGTGTAGTGAGAAAAGGCACAAGCATTTCCTGAACGTGTTTGTGGCAATTCCTAGAATCTTGTTATTTTATTGCCAGCGAGTGGACAGCTGTGACTGGTAGCTCAGAACGTTTAACACGAATCTGTACATAAGATATTCACGAGATCTTCACTACGGTCAGGAAAATGCGGTGAGTACGATGAAATTTAAGTATGTGTTTTTCTTAGAAGTCGGATTCGCACGAGAGCGGTGTTATTCCCCGTGATCACTGGCACGCACGCACGTTCTTCACGTGCTATGTTCCAATACATGAGGGTCTTAAACTTCCCCTTGTTATTAACTGCTTGTTCTGTTCCGATCAGCAAGCCAACGCCGACGAAGTGTTCAAGCATTGCGGCAGTATACTCGTTTATAACGAATAGGTAAAACCAGCTAAACCGATCGAGTATCTCTATCTCATCCCGCGTTTTCTCAACCAGTGTTGCTTAATGGCATGGGGGCAAAGTTTTGGCGCGATATGTCACATGGAGCGGATTATGATCACGCTTTATAGTGCTTTTCCATTATATATATTTTTCATTTAAAAAATTGTGTCCAAGATCGATTCCTAAATCATATCTGCATTGCCATCTCTTATAATAACTTGTCGTAATCGATCTTGAATTTCCATTTTAATGCAGTTAAAGGTCTTAAAACATGTCAAAACTAAGTCTTATCATGGTCAGTTGAAAAAATTTTTTTTCTGTACAGAAACCCGCCCTTTCCAGTATATCTCGTCGTAGTATGATGCCGTAAAAGAAAAGTGGGCTAACATTTTTGGCTCAGACATATATCACATTTTGTTTTGTGCTGTATTCTGATATCTCCTCCAGCAATCCGTTTGCTAAAAAGTATTAAGATTTCTATTCTTACAGAAAGGTAAGAAAAACGATATCTCGTTAATTTTTGTACTTATAAATATATATGTTTAATATCATAAAAGATCTGCAAATAAATGACATCTCTCTGCCTAACATATAAGCACCAACTTTTCAAAAGGTTCTTAAAGACCAAAGTGCGAGTTAACATTATATGCAGTGATCTTGTAATCTATGCTTACGCTGTTCATACCACGTTTCCTTTCTTTATTACGCCGTCACGAGCTATTAGTTATGCCAAAGAGGATAATTAACGTTCTCGGAGCGTGCACGGTCCAACGCAGCTTCCGTGAAAGACGTGCAGAAGCTCAGATTCGAGGCCATTTTTCATCTTTTCCAAAGCCTCTGAATAGCCGGGAGATATATCAATAGACTACCCATGAAGGTCAAACAAGACCCTTGTAACTCTGTTAGCTTTACTAATAACCTTATGTGTATCATTCTTACAATCGATAGCAAGGCACCCATTCTGCAGTCAAGGAAACTTTCACATATTTACTTGAAAACAAAAACTAAATTCCTAGAACTAGCTCTTGATGAGAAATCCGCAACATTCTTCTCGAAGCAGAGAAAATAAATTTAAAAAAAAGCATCGATGAAATTAAGACTGAGTGATAGAAAGGACATCTCGGCATGTTGATGTTAAAATATTGCTTTTGTTATCATACTGTATGATCAAAATGCAACAATTCCAGTATTTCCTATGGTATGAAATATAGCGGAGAGATTGAAGCGAAGCTTTCCTTTGAAGTTGAAATGTTGTCTTTGAAGTTATTTTTTTTAATAATATCTCTTCAATATTGATAGCATACATATTACAACAACTGTTGGTAGTAGGAAAACTAAAGGATGAACCTCTCAATAACCCGCGTAACCGACAAAATACTTTTGGAATACTTAAAATAAAATATAATTTTTGAATAAAATATCATTTTAAATTAGATATCATTTTAGATTAAATATCATTTTCAAATTAGATAATTTAAAAATAATTGATAGATAAGGTCTTATATTCAGACGAAAAATATGTTTTAGTAATGTAACTAAAGCTAGAAGATTGATAGCCTGCAGGAAAGTAGTGTTAAAAAATTATATTATTTAATCGCCTGCACTTCTATAAGCACCTAAAAAAGTTCTGTCTTTTATATTGGGATGAGAGTTGTGTGTAACACGAATGTGCTGATAATCTCTTGTTACTCATTTATATTGATAAGTTGATAATACATTTTAAATTTCACAATACATTTTCTATGCTTGACATAGAGTTAATATCTTGACATCGGATTTCCCTGTTAATCTTAATGGCGTCATATTACACGTTCTGTCAATTCAGCAGGTAAGCTTACACACGGTTATTGAATATCGATATCTAACCCGAGACCCGAGATCGATAACTGAAAATGTAAGGAAACTGCGTCCACCAACAATAAATAACAGCACACGGGGGTTTGTTAATCGTTACTGTACTAACTTAACCTGGTAATGATTTGCGGTCAGTGTGGTTTCAGTGTTGTCGCATACACAGGTGACATAAGAACCGTGGACACTTGAGAATGTCGAGCTGATTTTATATATGTGATGCCAGGAGAGAAGGACGGCTGATAGTTAAAAACCTTGACTTTACAGCGTGCGGATATTCATGATGTAAAGCGAGAACAGTAGATAATTCAGGGGCGGAAAAGTGATTTTAAACCGATCGAAACTGTAAGAACCTGTGCTAGGGTTTCTGATTGAGACCAAGGTAAACAAACACTTTATACACATTTTGTATGGGTTGTTAAATGCCTTCATCGGTCCACTTGTGCTCAT
This sequence comes from Lingula anatina, assembly GCF_001039355.2. Next base: position 148,216 of record NW_019775537.1, read on the forward strand.
AGTTGTACCCTTGTATCGGCGGGGTTTTAATACGGGGGACGTGATAATTGTAAAACTACCGCAGCTTACGGATTTACTTAACCCCACTTTTTACAGTGAAGGTATTCGTATCACACCGCTATATCGATCGCATCAAAGAAATAGTTAAACAGCGACACCATGAGGTACAGTTCATTAACGCGTGTGTTTCAACCTTTGTCATAACATTAGGGCTCCGAGTAAATAAATTGTTGACACGAGTAAGCTTGGAGGCCACTGTAAACACTTGTGATCTATAGGAGTTAGGCACCTCTGCCGAGAATGTGCTACTTCAACGGGCTTCCACCGTGGGCCTGTCACTCACCTTGACATAAGTGACCAAATATTATATTACATCCCAGTTGTCGATTTCAGAGCAAATAGATCAGACTAGCTGGTGTTTAGCTGGATTAATAACCGGCTTCTATACAGTGTGCTTCAGTATACCAATACTGCCACGCTTATCGGGGCAAATGAGAAGAGACATTTGTAGAATTTGTCTTTTTTTCTGTTGCGTATTATTTCTCCCATTTGATGTATCGCCAGTAGACACGTCAACATTATTTTTTTTTCAGAAGAAAAGTCCTTCAAAAGAAATAGTAAACCGGTTGTTAAGTTTGAGCGTCGAGATTTTCTTTACTATTTTCATCGCTCGGTGTCCAATGTAGCGACAAATGCCAAAAATGTATTCAGTATTAGAAAAAAGAGTTGTCGAGCTTAGCTCAGTTTTCTCAGCATGGAGAGAGCTTGTTGGCACCGTTGACAACCGGGAAGTCTTCAGTAACAATGCTGAGAACAACGAAACTATTTCGCTTTTAAAATTCCATTTTGAAGTGGCTCTTCAAAAGGTAGCGACGCATGGCGTGTTGGCGTAGATGAAGGTGACACTTTTGCCAGCGGTGGGGCAGGGAGCGTCTCTAAGCATGATATATTGGCTTGCAGCTGGTAACATTCAGAAATATATATATACATGTATATTCTAGAAAAGATGTGCACCTCCATTAGGAAAGGAAGGACATGGTGTTAATGTGAAAACAAAAAATAAATATTCATGCATTTGTTTATGGAGTTCTTATTCCTTGCAGACGGGCATTAAAGCAAAAAGGATGGACGTTCAGTACATAGACAGTCTGAAAAAAAAACGCGATTTGGATATTAAAGTAAAAGTAAAAAAGGGATCATAATTGTTCAATTTGTCCGTAAATAAAGCGCGATATTTTGTATTGCTCGTGAAGTTTTAGACGGAACTTTTATTTTAGGCCTATCTGCTTTTGACACGTCTTTATGAGACAGATTTTCCAAATATGTATGTCAAACTGTTCATAACATTTTAGGGCATATAATAGTGTATGTGTATAAGTAATTCTGCCAAAAGGACATGACATTTAATGCCAAGTGGTAACTACGTTATGGACACGGCGTGTTTGTTTGGTCGAGGGGACAATCCTGACATATCAAACACACTGTTGGCGTTCTATGTCAAATTGATCAATCACCCAAATTAAACGCTCACGTTGTTTGTTTGAAACAAGAGCCAAAAATGTGTCAAATAAATTGTGTCATTTATCAAGTCAAACTTGTCTCAAAGCGTATTCGAACGTGTATGAAAGCAAAGACGCTAACATGAATTGACAGCTGGTGATTGTTGTCTCCTGAGGTGACGCGCCATCAAAGGTATAACATGGCGGCTTGAAAGGAGAGATTTGTCAATGCCAAACTTTTTTGTTGTATTTTTGTGTTCAAGAGGAGTTTTGACAAGCCGCAATCGGCCATATTTTTGTCAGCTGAAACGATAATGACTCTAGTAAAACATAAAGCGCTCGGGAAGGCGCATTTCTTTCTTTGTTTTTCTGATCTGTCTTTCTCTTGAGAAAATAAAAATGGAAGGTGATTATCTTGCTTTTTGAACTCCCCTTTCAAGCGAATCCTTAATTTATTTTACGAGTCGTCACCTGCGTATGTGAAGTGGCACTTCTCCATGCCATTGTTCCCCGCGTTCTTCTTAGACAGAACGCTCTCGTCACAATCTTTTTGACAAGGGTGTGTCAAGAACAGTTTAAGACTGACACAGAAATCACTTGAAGACAGGTAAAAAGTTCTTTTTTGGAAATGCCAAACCTTGAGTAGGAATGTCGATAATCGTCTTTGACGTGCTTACATCGACGACTAGCCTAGTTACGTGGAAAATGTTATGTATGGAATCGCGTTTTTTTCATAGCGCGAAATCAACGGTTACAGCATTTTCTCTAAATGTAGTCTCAGACCTGTTATTGCTCGTGTAAGCGTCCAAACGGATTAGTACGCATGAGAATTGAGTATTTGACTACGCTACACCTGTAGTTTATATTTAAGATTGAGAAAAACTTTCTCCGTGCCACAGCTTAAAAAAGAATTGCAAACTCCCGAGGCTTACCACTTGAAGTCTAGCATTTGACATTGAATTGTGCGCTAATAACCTTCCTTTCTTTCTCGAGAGGTTCGAACTATGTCATTGTGTATAAGTTGGGGGTATGGCACATAGATTTTAGCGGTGACACATCCTTCACTTTGCATATTTAAACTACCGTTTTTGACAACTGTCAAGAAAACGGGGGGATTGTGAGAGCCGTGGAATACAATGCGGTTTGAAAGAATCACTTGGCACACTCATTTGTCCCATCTTTCTTCATTGGGGATTTATAGGTCTATTAAGATGAAAGAGTGACAATAATTTGGTGTCGCTCTCTCTCACACACCTGTGATTAGGACCTATGGACTTTCACCTGCCACTCCTATTGAGGAGAAAATTTACACTCAAGAAACCTCTCCATCGCGCGCAAAGTGGAGGTAATTCGTCCCCTACCAAGTTGTTATGTGAGCTCTCTGGCAGGTCGATTGTCAACACCTTAGTCTTGGAGGAGTAAGTGTCGCCCCACAAGTGTGAGATGGGAGAAATTAGGAAGGACACCCAGAGAGCGCGACAATCGCCAACAATTCCTCCCGTGAATTATTAACTAAACTGCAACTACTTGTGATGACATAATTATTACTTGGGGCAGGTGGGAGATCGATCAGGGAAAATGTGTAAAAATCACTTTGGTGTTTCTCTCCTTTATTTTTCTCAGCTCTAAATCCCCTAGTGTTTGTAAGCTCTCTGTGCTGATACCTGCTCTAATGGCAAAACTTTGATATCAGAATATTAAAGAAAGTGTCATGTTGAGGTTCTCTGGCCGGTCCTGCTGAGGGTTGGCTATCATTTCCCGCATATTGAACAGTAATTGCAGACGTTGAAGCATGTAATTGCCTCTAAGAGTCTGATAATTACGGAAGCACAGAAAAGTAGAATTAATTCTCTCTTTTACCGTTGACATACGGTGAAGTCCTTAACCCAGACCGTATGACAGCCCGACAATAAGATTGTCATTAAGTTGTCTGCAAACCTGTCAAAAGAAATAATAGCGGGAGCTCTATTAGCGCTCTGTTAACAAAAACAACTAACGGATTAGTGCCGCATTAGGAATGGTTGGGTAAATTACCAGGGCGGGGTCTGACCCGATGATCGCCAGGCTCCCATTACGCATCGCAGTATAATAAAAAAGATGTGTGACGGTCCCATCGACGCTGGTGTAACTGAAAATAAAATCCGTTACATTTCATATTTATCCGTTCTTAAATATCAGTGTGATTAGAGCCCCAACTTGCTGCGGTCGTTCAGCTCAAGCGGGGATAAAGCTCCTTTCACGCGCGGCCTCTCGCGCACAATAACCATCTTTTAGCGGAGTAAACAAAAATGAAGAAAATTGATAAAATCTTTCGCTCTGCATTCACACCACGCACTAAATACTATTATTCTGTGTTTACACAAAAGCTCTCATAAGGGAAATTTGTACCTATTTGTTGAATACCAAGAATGCACCTTCCACGTGACAAATGTTTCATTTTAGCAAAATGTATAAAATTGGAAAAGTTCTTCAACAACATTTTAAAATCGATATCCATTTTAAATGTCGTTTCAGGTGCTCCCAGAGCTTCCTCAAAACTGCAGGATTAAACAGAAGGTTGCCAGATTAAGGTGACGTCACGTTGTGTATTGTTATCCTAATTGGTGTATCATTGACTTGAGTGACGCGTGACGTCACCTGTCAATACACTTAATGAGTTGACAGATATGTGAAAGGTGCACAATGGAATGAAGGTGTGAGAGACGCATTGACAGCTAAGGTGGACTGGTGTTTAATTGGCCTCCTGCACTCCTGGGCAAAATCAGTGGACTGGCACAGATTCACATCAGACCCGTCGCTGCCTACGAACTGACAACACGTATGTGGAGAGCGCGGATCACTGGAACCCGGTACAACGAACACTACTGCGGGAGCCCACGTATTTACTTATGGAAGCACGGTAGCTGCTGCTGAACTACGCCGTCGATCCATTTATCCGAAGTAAGTGAATGTCACGACTTAATCCCCCCCATTCAGGAAACTAGCTAAGCCTCTTTGCTCGGTACAGTTTCTTCACAAACACGCTAGCCGGACTAGAAACGGGCTGCCAAAAGAAGAGGGAGGACTTGGTCGGCGGTTCTCACGAAGTCTGAAGGGGTCAGATTGAGGGAAATCAGCGGAAAATTTAACCAGCTCGTCTTCCACTACGCCAGCAACACGGAAAATAAAATCCAGTAAGTAAAAGTGCCAGTGCTTCCTTCTGCCTCTAGAGAGCACACTGTGTGTGTGTATATATATATACTGTTTGTTTGTCCATCGCACACGTTTTCCAATATGGACTGGGGACTAACATTGTGTGGTGTGGTATGGCTGACAGTTGCCCTCGTCTCACAGACTGTGTATGCTGGGGGTGGCGAGGAGAGAACTTGCCAGGAAATAACCATCCCTATGTGCAAGGGCATCGGATATAACTTCACGTACATGCCCAACCAGTTCAACCACGATTCACAAGAGGAGGCCGGACTTGAAGTTCATCAGTTTTGGCCTTTGGTCGAGATTCAGTGCTCACCGGACTTGAAGTTTTTCTTGTGTAGTATGTACGCGCCGATCTGTATAAAAAACTACAACAAGCCCCTACCGGTGTGTAGATCTGTATGTGAGAGGGCCAAGGCAGGCTGCGCACCGCTCATGAGACAATACGGCTTTGCATGGCCAGAAAGAATGAAATGTGAAGATCTTCCTGTTTTTGGGGACAAGGAAAACTTATGCATGGACTCAAACACAACAGAGAAAAGCACACAGACCCCCAAGCCCAAGAACACCGTAACCGAGCGCCCAGCACCCAAACCAACCAAGAGTATTGCCAGAGATTGCCGCTGTCGTTGCCGTGCACCAATGATTCACATTACCGACGACAGTAACACTTACTATAATCTCCTTACAACTGGAGGCAGCCCCAATTGTGCCATGAACTGCCATGGGGCCTACTTTAGCCAGGACGAAAAGACGTTCGCATCGTTTTGGATCGGATTATGGTCCATTCTTTGCTGTGTTTCCACTGCAATGACTGTTAGTACTTTCCTCATTGACATGGAGAGGTTTAAGTACCCTGAAAGACCCATTATATTCCTGAGCGCATGTTACCTGATGGTCAGCATAGGATATATAATTCGACTTATTATGGGACATGATGCTGTGGCTTGTGAAAAAAACGTGATAAGATATGAAACTACGGGACCGGCTGCTTGCACGGTCGTATTTTTGCTCATTTATTTCTTTGGAATGGCGTCGTCTATCTGGTGGGTCATCTTGTCCTTCACCTGGTTTTTATCCGCTGGACTAAAGTGGGGACAAGAAGCAATACAAAGTTACTCTCAATACTTTCACCTAGCCGCCTGGCTGATACCGTCAGTAAAGAGCATAGCCGTACTAGCCCTCTCTGCCGTGGATGGCGACCCAGTCGCCGGAATATGCTACGTCGGCAGCCAGAATCTTGACAATCTCCGCGGCTTCGTACTGGCGCCGCTTTTCGCCTATCTCATCCTGGGGACAACCTTCCTTCTCGCTGGCTTTGTGTCTTTGTTCAGAATTCGAAGTGTCATCAAACAACAGGGTGGACAAAAAACTGACAAACTGGAAAAATTAATGATTCGTATAGGAGTGTTTTCAGTTCTTTACACTGTCCCCGCAACTATTGTTATAGCATGCTATTTTTACGAACAGCATTTCAAAGAGCGCTGGGAGAGAGCGCATAACTGTCCATGTCATTCTGATAATGTTAAGCCTGACTATTCTGTGTATATGTTGAAATATTTCATGTGCTTAGTTGTGGGAATAACGTCGGGCTTTTGGATTTGGAGTGGAAAAACATTAGGAAGCTGGAAAAGATTTTATGCAAGACTGTTCAATAGGAATTCACAGACGGACCAATCACGGGCAAAATTTGTGAACGTTGGTTACGCGCAAAACAAGCAGTTACCCCTAAGTCATGTGTAGATCTGACAAGTGCGAAAGAGCTTATTTATTTAATCTTTTTACGGAACAGAGCCAAAGCTCTCCAGTTAAATACTCATAATGGTTCAATACACTGATCTTAAAGTTATTTAAGTCTTCAAAAGACAGCTTCGACGTCAACTTTATGTACTGAAAGTCTGCCTTCATCCCAAGACACTGAAAAAAAAAATAAGAAGACGACGTTATCTTCATGTTCGTATAATGCAATAGAAAGTGCAATAATTATATAAAATAGGGTCGAAGGCAGATTTTAAGATATACAACGTATTGTCAATTAAGGCCGGTCTGACTGGTTTATTAAGCTTTGTTAATGAGGTGGGACATAGTTGTCCTACCTAGGTCCAATTAGAATGAATACAAATTGCTACGTGCTACAAACAGCTACTCTCCAGGTAGCTTATGTTAAGACCACCTGCGCTCATTGTTAGCGTCGCTACTCAGACTCTTTTGAAAGTTATCAACGAAATTTTTGTGCACAAATTGATGTTCTTGTCAAAATGTGATCTGACTATTTTGTAAAAATGTTCTGACCAATTTTAAGACATAATTTGACGACTGTTGATGACAATTTCATGTAAACATTGACAAGAAATAGGCCTTTGTTTTTTGTCCGTTGAAAATAGTGAAATGTGAATTTAAACAAAGGCGTTGACCTAGCTCCATTGCTTCCACATTTAGTTGAGACGACCACGAAATTTATACTTTGACTTTCATCAATATAATAAACTGAGCAGTTAGGTCATGCCTGGTATTAGTGGGTATTAAAAATGAGCCCGCGGGCAAAGTTTGTTGATTCATACACAAAAGGTTGGTTAATAACCGGTGACACGGCAGTGTTTATTTGGCCACTATTTGCAAGCAAATGCTCTCGGCAAATACCAAGTTTAAATATATAAATATACGTGGTCTTTACTTGGCTATATTTGTGTAAGGTAGAGGTCGGTTTTTGATGGCAAGAGATACACTTAACTTGTACACATGCCAGTTTTCTTTGTTAACCGATTCATTTGTTATACGCACGGTGGCAGCACTTTTAACTGATTTTGTTATAAAAATCACAAGCATTGGTATTTCGTTTATTGTTGAATGGTTCTTCATTTGTGCTCTCTATGCTTCTTACAAATGTACGTTCTCATAGCTACACAGAGTCATTTTAGCAAGGTTAAAAATCAAACGTTCATGCAGTCACAGGTATTCTGTATTGTAATAGCAGTTGTAGTCTTTTTTGTATCTATGTTCATGAGGCCTAATGCGAAGCAGTATTGTTATAAATTAAATTTGTATTTTATCAACTAAATGCTGGCGTTGCGTTCTATGCTTGCATTCTGTAATTTAATCACAGACAATGAGATAATCCAGAGGTTTAATAAGTGACGATATTTAATCAATGCTACTCTGGTCTCGAATGAATAATCGAATGAGGGGAAATTAGTGGGTAAATTCCAATAATACATGCCTGTCATATGAATTGACCACAATCTTGGGTGACAGATGTCAGACAATATATCGCGGGTCAAAAATCTTGAAGCATATTCTCATTCTGGAGTTTGCATGAAAAACTCGTTGGCAAGCATGATAAAATATGAGTAACAGGAAAGAACAGAGGTATTTGAAAACTGAAAAGAAGCCTCGGTTGATTCTTACAAGATTGGAAGCAAAATGCGAATTAAAGACAAAACAATCAAGACCTTTATAAGGAAGTCTCAATGGAATGAATTATCAGAAATATTGAATATCTCTATTATGGACTTTACTTGGTTTTTAATTAATTCGTTAATTATTCAAGAAAAGGATATAATGCATTATGAAAAAGACCGTCATAAAGATATTTTCACAGATGAAAATGATAAGATAGAATGAAAAATAGTTATCTAAATATTACATTAAAACAACAAAAAAAGAATGAGTGCTATGAAATAATGGATATTCCGTTAATTAATTCAATAAATCTTTCAGGGAAATGACGGTCTGACTGGCAGGATTTCAATCTCGCGTCAGCGAAATAAAATTATCTGTTCATTTCCTCCATCTGCCGGCACATCAGCGTGTACCTGACAGACTTGAAAATTTGGGGGTCAATTTGTGCTCCAGTGGCACTGTCAAGTACACCACAGTCGCGCCCAATTAGTCCAGGCTATTGTTTGCTGCATTGTCCTCGCATAGCTGGGGACCCGGCGCTAGGCGAGCCTGCTTACTAGACGCCGTTGAAAGCCCCCACATGGGTGCATGGCATTTAATCTGTAGGTAGCTCAAGCTGGCTTCCACAGGTATTGTTCCTGAGCACCAGCTTCTCTGCTCTAATTACTACTAAACTGCGACCTTATTGTGTGAGTGAAAATCTTTGGACAAAAGTCTGTTTGCTTTTGCAATCCCTGCTATTGAAATTGTGTATTTACTAAAAGTATTGGACAACCGCGAGAAAGTGTTGAAATACTACCTGCGTTACGTTCGTTGTAATGGGGTACAATTTCTCTGAGTTCCAAAATATTAAACGGGCAGTAAGTCCGTGGCATCTTCACTGACAGGTCAGCCCTCAGTGGTGTACTTGAACGTTTACTTGGAGGAGACGTTTATCTGATTTTGCTAAAGACTTAAACGAGGGAGGCGGAGCTCCACTGAGGCGTGTAATGAGACCCCTATCAACACACGTGCTCGCCGTGATGAAGTCTTTCAATAACTGCGCTACCTGTATGGCGGAGCGCCGCATACATACAGCCGTTTTCTCGTATACACACGATGTCTAACCTTTTCCTTTATTAAAGGTCAAAATTCAACAAATACAGAAATATCATGTCAGATTATTAGATTGTTCAATGTAACGGAGGAGAGGATTAATTTCGGTTGTTAGAGAACGGTTTTACTATGTATTAGAACATTATTAATAAAGAGTTCCTACTTCCAAATACTAGTTCCCACAAAATAACAAAAACTCTTCGAAATGCCACGATTTGGGGAAGTAATCCCTGAACAGTTGAACAGACACTTCACACGTCTGTTAAATCAGAATACGATTAATCATCACCCACTCGACGAAGAAAAAAGAAGGGTTCTTCGTCTGCCAACATTCTATAACTGTTCATAAAAACTAGGTTGTCCGATTTTTTTTCTCATAATCGATTAAGCCTCTCTTAATCTATATATATACAACAGGGAGGAAAGCGCGCAGAAAGGGAGAGTTAGGGGACGTCAAATCATGGTAAGCGAAAATCGTCACCGAAGCAACGACTCGTAAAACGGTGTGAAATCCGCACACGACCTCAGCTTTGCTGTGAGTGGGTCCGCACCGAAACGTGAACTAAGAAAAACAAACATTCAACACATCCAGTGAAGTAAACAGACAAATATTGAACAATGAAGTTATATCTGCAGCCGTAAAAAATGTAGTGTTGGTATGATAAGAGAGAGAGAGAGAGAGAGAAACTTTATGTCTATTTCGATGGAACTTAACAGAAGGTCGTAAAATGAATAGGTACAAAATAAGATAAAGAACAATATAACAAAAATGGAATGTTATAGACAGAAAATCCCATCGAAAATACAAAATAAATAAATAAATATCGAAAGTAAGAGAAAAGAAAAAAATTCGAAAATTCATCATAAGGTATTTTTCGCAATTGACATTTGTATGAGAATAACTAAGCCCAGTGACCGAAATTTGGGAGATATTTTAATACTAGTTTCAACTAATATATTAAAATCAGGGGCGGATTGAGGCAGTCTTCTGGGTCTTTCGGAAGACGGTCAGATTTTCAAGTTTACATTGACATGTATCCATTTTTAAGTCGGAAGACGGTCAAAAATGGAAGATGGATAAACAAAGATAGTTTGGAAGACTGTCAGAAAATATCTCTAGATCCGCCCCTGAAAATATATTCCTAAAGCAAGCAAATGCTAATTTCAAGCTATGACACATATCGTTGGTATACTGTGTGCTAGTTTCAAGTGATTCCATTTCTGTTTACAAAAGTTCTCTCTAGGCAAGCCAAGAGCAAAACAAAAAATCAGCGGGAAGCTCGTAAAGGTGACAATTATTTGTGCTTCACTAAAGACTTCATTTGCTTCGCTCCTCCTCTTCTGATAAAGATCGTTAATGGTTGATTATAATTTGTCCTTAATTTGTGCCTGAAGCCATGTAACCTGAAGTTGCTAGCAAAGCTGATCGTGGCATCTTGAAAAACTTTTGCTGGTTTTCTTGACGCAAGCGAAGCACGTGAATCAAGGGACGAATCCATGTAATTAGCTTTATTTAAACATCAGTTCTTTTGTATTCGATAAAATAAGATAAATTGTCGCAATTATTACAGAACAATTTTCTGCTGTAATAATAAATTGGACATGGTAAAAATATGACACGGTAACTCAAGTAAATGAGATTTATTGTAGCACTTTTTTGAAACCAAAATCGAAGAACTGAAGTTTTTCATAAATTGCAAGACTTTAAAGCGATCATTACCACTTAACATAACAAAACTTACGAAGCTGTTTATATACCTGCGTGAAAGCTTGTGGAGAAAAATTAAAATACTTTAATAGAAATATTTGGGAACCGTTAAATAAGCAATATCAATTTATTTCTAATGTGTATGTATAATATAGGAGTGAAAACACAAAAATAGAAACTTAATGCATAGTAAAAGATATGCTATATACGTTTTTTATTTTGTTGCAGTGAATCATGATAGTTGCTTCAATTTTATATTGAAGCATAGATTAGAATGACAAATATAAAATGTAAGAATTCAGGTTTTCACTTAAACAGCAACATCTACCCGAAGAGATGTGGCATTCCCCTCATAGCTTACCACACAAGAGGGAGAGGCTCTTCATGATACTTAACCTAGCCATCATAATTCTTCGACAATGTTTCAAAACAAACACGGAAATAATTTTAACACCGTTTATTAAACAAAAGGAAAAAATTACATACTGTAAGCATGCCCTGACAACCCATTAAATCCGATACTTTTCTTTTTATAAATTAAACAAAAAGCTATCCGAAAAAATCTAATGACCTTTTCTTCATTATCTCTCCAATGTGCATATAGCTCATAATACCGCCAAGTTACTAAGGCGAAGGAACAGCAGGGGAACGTTTTTAATAGTCTGTGGGATGGACAGTAGGAGTGAAAAAAATACGGTCTGGATATATTCCAATCGGACTAGGAGTTACTAACAATATCTGAAGTTTAGTCAGAAGATGCCTTTCGATGCCGAACACTCAATGCTGCAGAGGCGACTTTCATACCGCGACTAATACAATGCGATGATATACCGAGAACAACTACTGCAGTTTGATAATCAACTCAACTTTTACCTGGTTCTTCTGCGGCAGTTGAAAATGAATCGACAGGGGATTCTATCAAATACTTTCAGATGTCACTGCAGCACGTTACACCTTTACACAAAATGTTTATTTTTGAATCACTCTCATAATGGAGATTGACAAACTTCACTCGGAACGGTAAAATAGAATTCTTAATCTTCAAAAACAGATTTATCAACCGTACTTTCATCCAGTTTCCAAAGGATATGTCTCACCGCAAGGTGAACAAGGGAAAATTGATCAAATTTTCAGGGAAACTAATGTTTGCTATAATAAAGGTTGAATGCGCATCGCATATTTTTCATCTTTAAGTTTAAAGCAAAGAGAATAATCATGCTACAATTTTCTCAATCACCTGCCTTTAAAGTGCTAGTCAAAGCAAGCAACCGAATTTTTCTTCAAAGACAAAACAAATACCAGTCAAAATGTTAAACACTGGTTACTGTTGGTATATAATTATATTTTGCAGCGCTGTATTTCCCAGAGAACACCACATTATCAAGTGATAAATATAACTCATTAATGTCTCTGATCTGTATTTATGTTAACTCATTTCCCTCTGATCACAGTGAGTGCGGGTGGGTCACTTGCATACCAACTTCTGTAGCCATATATGTATTATTCAAGAACATAAGCAAAATATTCTTCAGTAAAATATTTCACCTTGCACTACCTAAAAGAAGCAGGCAAAATTTTCTTTGAACGTCATTGGGATTACATAATTTGATTTTCTATGTTGTACATGTAACCATAAGTGTCAATCATGCCTGGCTTTTCAAGAAAGCTCGAATGTTTTCAGCGTCCCTCTCCAGCATTGCGGCGTTCAGTCGGATGTTTTCACAAGACTGCTGTATTGTACGTTCTGCAGCTGGGGCTGGGTGCTCCTTAAAGAAAGCCTGGTGAGAAAAGAAGACACTGTTTGTCACATGAACCTTTCCAGAAAAAAAATGACTAGGCAAAACAAGAACTTTTGAATTTAAAATATTCATAATTAAAACAACTGAATACTTATTATCTTTTAATTTAGCAATAAAGAAGCCTTTTCATGTATATCAAATTTTGTTTAAAAGTAATTTTCAATTCATCCCAAACCTCAATCTCCTTCGCTTTTTCTTCAGAGGCAAACTTCTCTGTGCTAAACTAAAAAGAGAAAAAAAACCAAGGTCACCATTGTATCACTGTAAGGTCAACTCTAAAAGGTCAACAGTAACATGTTGAGAACAACATTGTGTTCATCTTAGCCCATGTCATGGGATTAATACTGCAGTTCTTGCAAATAAAATTGTCCTTCTTAAACATATTTCACTTTATTAGTTTGGTTTGAGATTAAACCTTGTCTTACTAAATTTTCTTCTCATAAAGTCATGCCAATGAATTCAGCATGGACACTACACCAATCTTCTCTTTGAACAACAAGCTACATTCCTGGCATGATATTTACCATGATAAGTCTTGCCAGTAGGAAACCCCGTCCATAGCGTTCATACAGGACATCCCACTTGTCCTTCAGGAATGTCCAGACCAGTTCGCGACCCTCAACTGTCCCTGTTGCGCCACCTACAACAAAAACTGTGTCCTGGGAACGCACTTCTTCCTATAATACAAGACAAAAAATATATTTAATTCAATGTCTATATGTAACACCCTGCCACCACGAAGTGATGCTTTTACAAAAACTTACTTGTCTCAGAAATTTTCTAGATAAAATGCAAAACCTGGTCATAATGCGGCATAATTAGANTAGCCGTAGAAAATGTAGTGTTGGTATGATAAGAGAGAGAGAGAGAGAGAGAGAGAAACTTTATGTATATTTCGATGGAACTTAACAGAAGGTCGTAAAATGAATAGGTACAAAATAAGGTAAAGAACAATATAACAAAAATGGAATGTTATAGACAGAAAATCCCATCGAAAATACAAAATAAATAAATAAAAATCGAAAGTAAGAGAAAAGAAAAAAATTCGAAAATTCATCATAAGGTATTTTTCGCAATTGACATTTGTATGAGAATAACTAAGCCCAGTGACCGAAATTTGGGAGATATTTTAATACTAGTTTCAACTAATATATTAAAATATATTCCTAAAGCAAGCAAATGCTAATTTCAAGCTAGGACACAAATCGTTGGTATACTGTGTGCTAGTTTCAAGTGATTCCATTTCTGTTTACAAAAGTTCTCTCTAGGCAAGCCAAGAGCAAAACAAAAAATCAGCGGGAAGCTCTTAAAGGTGACAATTATTTGTGCTTCACTAAAGACTTCATTTGCTTCGCTCCTCCTCTTCTGATAAAGATCGTTAATGGTTGATTATAATTTGTCCTTAATTTGTGCCTGAAGCCATGTAACCTGAAGTTGCTAGCAAAGCTGATCGTGGCATCTTGAAAAACTTTTGCTGGTTTTCTTGACGCAAGCGAAGCACGTGAATCAAGGGACGAATCCATGTAATTAGCTTTATTTAAACATCAGTTCTTTTGTATTCGATAAAATAAGATAAATTGTCGCAATTATTACAGAACAATTTTCTGCTGTAATAATAAATTGGACATGGTAAAAATATGACACGGTAACTCAAGTAAATGAGATTTATTGTAGCACTTTTTTGAAACCAAAATCGAAGAACTGAAGTTTTTCATAAATTGCAAGACTTTAAAGCGATCATTACCACTTAACATAACAAAACTTACGAAGCTGTTTATATACCTGCGTGAAAGCTTGTGGAGAAAAATACCTTCGTTTTTTCTCATTTTTCAATTTATCATACCTATTCAAAAGGAAGTCAAACACTTTAAAGAACGTTAATTAAAATACTTTAATAGAAATATTTGGGAACCGTTAAATAAGCAATATCAATTTATTTCTAATGTGTATGTATAATATAGGAGTGAAAACACAAAAATAGAAACTTAATGCATAGTAAAAGATATGCTATATACGTTTTTTATTTTGTTGCAGTGAATCATGATAGTTGCTTCAATTTTATATTGAAGCATAGATTAGAATGACAAATATAAAATGTAAGAAATCAGGTTTTCACTTAAACAGCAACATCTACCCGAAGAGATGTGGCATTCCCCTCATAGCTTACCACACAAGAGGGAGAGGCTCTTCATGATACTTAACCTAGCCATCATAATTCTTCGACAATGTTTCAAAACAAACACGGAAATAATTTTAACACCGTTTATTAAACAAAAGGAAAAAATTACATACTGTAAGCATGCCCTGACAACCCATTAAATCCGATACTTTTCTTTTTATAAATTAAACAAAAAGCTATCCGAAAAAATCTAATGACCTATTCTTCATTATCTCTCCAATGTGCATATAGCTCATAATACCGCCAAGTTACTAAGGCGAAGGAACAGCTGGGGAACGTTTTTAATAGTCTGTGGGATGGACAGTAGGAGTGAAAAAAATACGGTCTGGATATATTCCAATCGGACTAGGAGTTACTAACAATATCTGAAGTTTAGTCAGAAGATGCCTTTCGATGCCGAACACTCAATGCTGCAGAGGCGACTTTCATACCGCGACTAATACAATGCGATGATATACCGAGAACAACTACTGCAGTTTGATAATCAACTCAACTTTTACCTGGTTCTTCTGCGGCAGTTGAAAATGAATCGACAGGGGATTCTATCAAATACTTTCAGATGTCACTGCAGCACGTTACACCTTTACACAAAATGTTTATTTTTGAATCACTCTCATAATGGAGATTGACAAACTTCACTCGAAACGGTAAAATAGAATTCTAAATCTTCAAAAACAGATTTATCAACCGTACTTTCATCCAGTTTCCAAAGGATATGTCTCACCGCAAGGTGAACAAGGGAAAATTGATCAAATTTTCAGGGAAATTAATGTTTGCTATAATAAAGGTTGAATGCGCATCGCATATTTTTCATCTTTAAACTAAGATCTAATAAACTGTTTATTAGATCTTAGCTTTAAAGCAAAGAGAATAATCATGCTACAATTTTCTCAATTACCTGCCTTTAAAGTGCTAGTCAAAGCTAAGATCTAATAAACTGTTTATTAGATCTTAGGTCAAAGCAAGCAACCAAATTTTTCTTCAAAGACAAAACAAGTCCAAATGTTAAACACTGGTAACTGTTGGTATATAATTATATTTTTCAGCGCTGTATTTCCCAGAGAACACCACATTATCAAGCGATAAATATAATTCATTAATGTCTCTGATCTGTATTTATGTCAACTCATTTCCCTCTGATCACAGTGAGTGCGGGTGGGTCACTTGCATACCAACTTCTGTGGCCAGATATATATTATTCAAGAACATAAGCAAAATATTCTTCAGTAAAATAATTCACCTTGCACTACCAAAAAGAAGCAGGCAAAATTTTCTTTGAACGTCATTGGGATTACATAATTTGATTTTCTATGTTGTACATGTAACCATAAGTGTCAATCATGCCTGGCTTTTCAAGAAAGCTCGAATGTTTTCAGCGTCCCTCTCCAGCATTGCGGCGTTCAGTCGGATGTTTTCACAAGACTGCTGTATTGTACGTTCTGCAGCCGGGGCTGGGTGCTCCTTAAAGAAAGCCTGGTGAGAAAAGAAGACACTGTTTGTCACATGAACCTTTCCAGAAAAAAAATGACTATGCAAAACAAGAACTTTTGAATTTAAAATATTCATAATTAAAACAACTGAATACTTATTATCTTTTAATTTAGCAATAAAGAAGCCTTTTCATGTATATCAAATTTTGTTTAAAAGTAATTTTCAATTCATCCCAAACCTCAATCTCCTTCGCTTTTTCTTCAGAGGCAAACTTCTCTGTGCTAAACTAAAAAGAGAAAAAAAAACCAAGGTCACCATTGTATCACTGTAAGGTCAACTCTAAAAGGTCAACAGTAACATGTTGAGGACAACATTGTGTCCATCTTAGCCCATGTCATGGGATTAATACTGCAGTTCTTGCAAATAAAATTGTCCTTCTTAAACATATTTCATTTTATTAGTTTGGTTTGAGATTAAACCTTGTTATACTAAATCTTCTTCTCATAAAGTCATGCCAATGAATTCAGCATGGACACTACACCAATCCTCTCTTTGAACAACAAGCCCAGCATGATATTTACCATGATAAGTCTTGCCAGTAGGAAACCCCGTCCGTAGCGTTCATAGAGGACATCCCACTTGTCCTTCAGGAATGTCCAGACCAGTTCGCGACCCTCAACTGTCCCTGTTGCGCCACCTACAACAAAAACTGTGTCCTGGGAACGCACTTCTTCCTATAATACAAAACAAAAAATATATTTAATTCAATGTCTATATGTAACACCATGCCACCACGAAGTGATGCTTTTACAAAAACTTACTTGTCTCAGAAATTTTCTAGATAAAATGCAAAACCTGGTCATAATGCGGCATAATTTAAAATGTTATTGTACTTAAATCGAATACGATTACCTAAATTTCTGTATTTTGTACAGAGGATGATGTTATCAGCATTACAATTCATCTTTTGGAAGTGTTAAGAAGTGTGGGTGGGGTAGTTCCTTACCGACATTGCAAACTCCAGCACTCTCTTGATAAGATGGTCTTGCTTCACTGCTCCCAGGTTTCTCATGATACGCACTTTCTCTTCATGTAAGTCTGCAGCTCGAAACAACTATAATATCACAGCAAACAGGATTAAAATTCAAACTCAAAATAAGCTGATAAAAACTCAACTATTCAATTCAAATATCTATTCCATTATTAACACCATTCTGAAAAAAGTTTGAAATATAGTCTTAGGGTCTATTCCCACAACTTTAGATCGATCTATCACCGCGGGGAGTCTCACTAGATTACTGTCAGATAATCCCCCTTAAGTGTCCCTCCCCGCCTACTACAAACTGTAAGGGGTAATTAACTTTCGTGTCCGCCCGGCTGACAGCTATTTAACGTGAACCCCCAGGGAGTTAGGTCGATCTAAAGTAGGTCGATCTAATCTATGGAAATGGGGTGTTACTGTTTAGCTACACAAGTGACAAATTTTGTCATTAAAAAAAAAAAAAAAAAAACTTACCTTGAGTAATTGTTCAAATACTTTATCATCTCCATGCTTTAACACTACAGTATAAGTCTGAAAAGGAATTATCATCATTTAAAAGTTCAACGAGATACTAACCACTAAAACACATACCATTTTAGCCCTCTTAAGTGTCAAGTACGTATTCATTGTAAGAATAAAAAACCTTCAAAGTTTGTCACACATATCCCTCTGAAAAAAATCCTAAATATGGTGCAACATTCTTTATGCCAAAGAAAAAAATATATACATACTGGTCCTCTTAGGTCAGCAGGAAGTATAGTACTGCCCTCTGCATGTGCCTGAAATCTTTTCCTCGCCTCTGCCACTGTTGCCTCATGACCATAAGTACCCAATCTGCCCAATACCAGACCACGTAACATGGCATCCAAGTGACCTATAATATTTTTCATCCCATTTAATATAATAATAAGCATTACAAACAACCATACCTTCCTATTTCAATTTTGATATGAAATGGGATGAAAAAATTCTTTTTGGAGAACATCTGCAGATATGTATTATTTAACTAATTAACAGTGTGTGACTGTAGGTACAAGGATATATATTTTCTTTTTAGTGGTGGGGAGAGAATAGATGGTATCTCATTTACTGAAGATTGGAATAATCCATTTGGGAAATATATCTCATTTCGTTACCTATACTTATAAATATATATTTATCGCACAAAAACTGCCATGACTCAAACAGTTTCACAGACTGATAATTTTTTGAGTTGTGACTGATGTTAAGAGTCAACCAACAATTATCTAAATTATGTTTTTTTACTAACTCTCTTTTGGTTTGGGATCCCAACCAAGTTTCTGTGCAATCTTATCAAACAGCTTGCATCCAAATGCTTTGAAGGAGTCGAAGAAATCCGTGTACTGCAAAGGAACAGCCATGTTGGCCAGGTTGGTGGCCAGGTCGGACCACACTGTGTAGTTGTCTTCTGTTTCAAATGCTGGCAGGACTTTGAAGACATCGACAGCGGAGATGGTCCCAGCCATGGCCTACAAATAGAAAAAATTGACAAATATGAGCTATTTAAGAAGATTATCACAGTAATCACCAGTAGGCCAATATTACTCTGTTGCACTGTTTTATACATACACTCTAGCATTACTTATATTCTAATCAAGTCTCATGAGCATTAATTCCTTTAATCACTTTGCTATGGATGTGAACACATTAAAAAGCACAAAAACTTGTGAAAACCTTTAAGTTCTGATATGTCAAAAACTTTCAAGGGATATTATTACCAGTGCAAAGAGATCATTCTGCAATCCGAGTCTGTCTCTGGGTGAAAGTGCATGACTCCTGATCCCAGGGAGTAGTGCCTCCAACATAGTGGTGGAATACTGGGTACGGTAGAATGCCACAGAGCCTGGGTTCACCTGGGGAGAGGAACAGATACACACCCATTTCAAACAATAATACTGAAGAGTACATAAGCCTACCAAATACTCTCTGTACGTGGCCTAAGCACTGAACCCAAATGGCAGCATATTTGATGCTGTGCCTGTAAAACTTTGCATGCTTGTTTGGTTATTGGTTGCTCTTTCTGTTTTGGTCCAGCTATTCTTAGACCCTGTTGGCTAAAACACAGCACAACAATTTGTTGAAACAGAACTGAAACAGATGGGAGAAGGAAGAGGAAATCCTCCTCATCTTGTCTGTGGAGAGGAATGTTGAAAGACTGCTGTGGTTGCTGGTACAAAAGCCAGCAGGTGTGGTAGGTGTGAATTATAGATGACTAGTAGTAGTAATAGAGAAAATAACGATATACCCAGTATCTTGTTAAGGCCCAATTGCACAGTGAAGTTCCAACCACACATCCCTTTCTGGTGAAGAGGACTATCTAATCTAGCTTTTTTAGGCTCATGGATTAGGCTTTCATTCTCTTAGACAAAGCCTTGTTGACATATGCTGATCTTCTATAGATATAAAAATACTGACACAAAGACTACAGATGGTCCTCACCTTAACCCAGTCTTCAGGCTTCACATTCTCAAGGACCACAGTGGCAGATTTTTCCTCTAGTAACAAAATTTTGACAGGAATGCTAGGGCTACTGGCAGTACAAATCTTCACTGGGACTTTCCACAGTGATGAATCATTGGCTGAAACAGGGAGTCATATTAGGTATATTCTAAAGTAGTACCAAAAACAAAGAAATGTTTGTTTACATCCTAAATTCTAACTTCAAAATTTAGGGAATAAAATCTTTGAATTACAACTTGATAAAACATGAAAGCTATAGTGTCACCTTGTTCTTATTTTAAGTAATATCCCCAGCTGTGTAGAGATATGGACTGCTAAAAATACAACATAAATCCTACAAACACCCAGATGTCAAATAAGATTTTTAAAAAATTCCAAAATAATTTTTTTCTGGTACAGAGTAATTTTCATAGTATTCGNATTATACATATACTGAACAAAATGTAAATAATGAAATAAATGTGACTATTTAATGTGCAATGTGCAACACATCATATCACCATGCAGACACATCCAAGATGGAAGTTCATTCACCAGCTCTATCTAATCAATACTTCTTTTGCAAAAATATAAAGTGTAAATCTCCTAGTAACAATAAATTGTTGTCAAAGTTGCCAGGAGATTACTGCCTTGATTTCTACAATTTCATCTTGATTTCTACCATTTCGTCTTTTCTGATGTTTTACTGATATGATTAGTACCTGCAGCAAAATCTGCAATGGCAATAAGGTCCATCTTGGGGAGTGGGTAAGGTATTTTGAAATAGTCCTTGTAGAAAGGTAGTGTCTTCGTGGCAACCTGTAACAACAGTAACACACGTCATTTACAACACAGATAGAGAGGACTACAGTTGTACCAACTGTGCACAACATGCTAAGCACACTTCATCTGCCTACAGACAAGAGAGATTTAAAACCAGACTTCAGCCTAGAACACATCACCAGACTAGGGTTGACAACAGGATGACAAGTGTCTCCAGTATTTGATTGTCTGATAATGCCTTTTAGGCAGATATCCAGTCAAAGTTGATCCAGGTGTGCGTGCAGTGATGAGTACATGTACACACCATCAACTTAGGACATACCTAAGGCAAAGTCAGGTATGGCAATCAGGTCAATTTTGGGCAGTGGATATCCAAGCTTGAAATAATTCTTGTAGAAAGGAAGAGTTTTGCAGGAAACCTGGAATTCAAGATCAGTTGGAAATTCTGTTAAGGATCTGCATATCCTGTTCTGGAACATGGAGACTGAAAATTGATCAAAGTCTTATGGAGTTTAACTTCAAAACTGCAGTTGTATTGATGAGGATTCAAGCTATGTTACGAGGTAATGGGTAGAGAAAGCTACAGTTGTGTAAAAGAATGAGAAACAGTGAAAATTTGATCAAAATTAGATTTTTCCCAATTCAACAGAGGAACTCAATGCACAATTTGAAGCCTCATCTCATTCCTGCATACAATCCAACTAGAAACCATTTAAACATGATAATTAACAATCAGTCATTATAAAAACAATTTACCATTTTTCTTAGTGCATTATTTAAAATTATGCCCATTTATCTTTACCTCTTTAAAAATTCAAGTTATTAAGGCCTGTAGACAGAAATTTCATAGAGGGTTCTTTCTCTGAAAAAGTGGGGGGACGATGAGCATTTCCAAGAAGTTGAACTCCCAAGTTTTGTTTCGAAGAAGTGGACCTTATACCTCTCCCCATCTTGAATCCACCCCTCACCCCTGTCTAAGGGCCTGTATTATTTCATGGAATGGGCAACAATGTGTACCTCCAAGGCAAACTGTCCCTGTTCCTTCTTTCCCAGAGGAGTGTACACCCGGACCAAGACATTGTCAGCATCCTTGGCCTCCACATAGTCAAACTCTCCCACAACAAACGCCAGCAGGTAGGTAGACATCACAGGTGTGCGGCCATACTTTAAAACCTTCAGGTTGGAATCGGATTCCAAAGCAGTCTCAGATTCGACTGGCTGAAATGATATTTCATGCAGATTCGAATCACAGGTCATGTTTGAGAGAAGGATTGCGACACAGCTTGAATGATATCCCTAATATATGAAAATTAATACCACATTGAATATTTCTGATTTCTTTTTCAAATTGCACATATTTTTACTTTAAAGATTTAGCACATGTGAAGAGCTGTTCTGAGTCAAGCAATAGTATTTGATCACTCACCATATTTGAGAGAGCCACCCTGTCCTTGGGGACGACCAGAGTGACATCAAATGTAGCCTTCACTGCTGGCTCATCCCAACATGGAAAAGCACGCCTGGCATCTGTTGCCTACACAGAAAATACAAGCTTTTTATTATGGTGCAAATATACTACAGCAAATACTCATTAATTATATTAAATCTACAACCATCCTTCTTCTTATCACTTCCATGAATAAATAACATGGCAATAAAAGTCAACTATAATAAAAAATAAAAAAAATCAAACAAGAAATAAACTGTGAGAATAATTTAGAAGATAAATACAAAAACTTTTTTTCCACACAGCAGAAACAAACTTTTCTCTTTATCTCCAAGTACCATCAACACATTTTACTTGTGTCAGCACCTTATTCAGTGTAAGTAATATAACCTTACCTCAAACTGTGTGACTGCCCCATGCCTTGTCTCTCCATTGGGATGGGTATATTTACTGCGATAAAATCCTCGCATTTTATCATTTAAAATACCAGTGAAGCTGAAATGAAGTTTTCCAGGCCCAACCTGCAAAGCAGAATTTCGTATTATTAAAGGTATTGTCCGAATTTTTACCCCTGAAACCAAAAGATACTGGAATAAAAAAAAAAAAAAAAAAAAAAAAAAAAAAAAAAAAAAAAAAAAAAAAAAAAAAA
>NW_019775537.1:171095-336743 GCF_001039355.2 Lingula anatina
TAAGTATATATATATATATATATATATATATATATATATATATATATATATATATTTCAATGACTTGGAAGTCAAAGCATAAACATTTTTTAATTCTCAGAAAATCTCTGATCTTCTAATAAACACTTCTAAAGTAATCATAACATATAAAAAAACAAGCAGAAAAAATGGAATCATACCTGTAGTTGTTTAGGAAATGTTAAGGATAAAATTTCCTCTTCTTCTGAGTAAGCAATCTGAACATCAGTTACATCTGCAAATAATATTTGTAAAATCATTTAGAAACTTAACAAACAAAATAACAAAATGAAATGCTTTAATTGGCCTTGGGACTTGGACATGGTGTATAACAAATAAAACATTTACTAGGGAAGGTTTTTCAGGAGATAACATAGAAATATCAGTATGTAAATTGCAAAACTAATCTATTTGTATAGCAGAGATATTTAACAAATTAATTATAAAATAAAATTTAGGGAAAAAATTAAAAATCCAAGACCGTATCTAGGGGATCACTCTAACCACCCTTTTAGTAAGGATAAACATCTGGTATGGGTAAAATTTGAATGAGGTTCTTCAGTAAAAAAAGTCCACTTTTTTAAATAAAAGCAATCCCTCTTTGAAATTGCTGGCTACGAACTGATGTTCATGAAAACATTGCATGTGTAAGATCTGCTGGGGGCATACTGCATCAGTACCAAACAATAAACAGTCAGTATATTTAGAAAATGATATATTACCTCCTTCCTTTCCATTATATTTCACTTCCTGGACTTTGATTTCAGCAGAATTGAGCTTGATAACATTTGTTGGATTGCATATCTGAAAGTGAAAGTGGTACTTGTTTTCAATATGGTTAAACAGATTTTAGTAATAACACCATATAAACAGGCACCTAGTTGGACCCTAGTCTGTCCTGCTGTCGCCAAAGCATTTAATTTGCAAAATCGCTTTGTCACAAATGAGGTTTACGTAATTTGTTCTCAAGTAAATTTTCATTCATTTTATTTGTCAGATATGATGATTCATCAAATTACCTCCAAACTTATGTCCTCCGTCCCTGTGAATGTGAAAGCTTCAAGGTTGGGCTGTAGACGCAAATCATAGTTCACTGGCTTTACATTCGTTGGCAGACGTTCAAACGCTTTTTTCTCCATATCTTCTATTGAGCGAGCGCCTTTTAAAGGGACAGCGGAACAAGCAAACCTGCGGCGAGCGACACTGACTACAAAAAATGGCCGACTGCTGTGAGACGGACGGAGAGTGTTTTGTTGACAAACAATGAACCTGCAGGGATTTATCGATCGAAGTGCTACGAATGCTGCTTTAATGGTAAGCAACATTCAAACACTCAGTTGTCAAATGATCTAGTTTTGTTCTAAATGGTGTACTCGCATGCACGTGTGCACACCGGCTTCTGTCAACTCAGTTTCACTTCGAGGTCGTGACCCACATCCGGGGTCCGTATATCCTTTCAAGCCAAAATGGCGGAACCTGACTGATTAGGTGTGTACCCGGTCAAATTTCTGGGAGTTGATTAGGTGAGTATTTTTCCGATTTCAATATGATATTTGTAATTATTTATATGAAAGCTAAATCTACAGTTAAGTCCATATATTAAGAAGAAATACGTGACATACCTTGGTTGGGTCATTTACTTCCGTCCTGTATTTTGAGAGAAATTGGACTCAAAGATTGCAGTTAAAACGCCTTGACACGAGAAGACCCGCATTTTAACTGATCACAGTGCACGGAAAATAATGGAAAACTTCACTTAAAGCGGACAAAGTATTTTCGAAACCCCAAGATTCGGCGGCTGGTTTTTGAGAAATTGTAAACTTATTTTTGAAAGTTTTTTTTTTCGTTGATTTTTTTAGAGTGCTTGGTCGGTGATGAAGTGTTATAGTCTACTTCAGATACTCTCTCAGTTAACCTAAAGCCCAAATACCGTCAAAATTAGTGCTTGTTAAAGAAAGATATGATAAAGTCATAAAGGATTCTGATAGTTATATGTAAGGCAACACTTTATAATGGTTTTATGATTTTCATTTATGCTGGCTGAAACCACTGTAATATGTACACAGAATATTAATTATGACAGATCCATTGGTATGTAAGTGGTTTTCACCCACAAACTGTTCTTCAAAAATGCAGGGTTTTTCTTTTTAATATTTAGAATTTGCCCTAAGAAAGTGCATGCTACTACAGTAATCACACTAGAAACAAGTTCATTCTTGAAGTGCAAAGAGGCTTCTAAGGATGTAGAGTTGTCCTAATAACTAACTGTAATTATTTATTCAGGTATAATGAGGAGGTATCTTAAGGATATGATTCAGTGCTTTTTATGCAAATTATGAATAGGTGAGTTGTAAGGAGTGTATATCCGTAAAAAAAATTAAGTGCAGATATGATCTAACTGTTCCCTGACAATTAAAAATATATTGTTGATTTTCAACTGTAACATGGTCAAGTTTCCAGCCCTCAATACTCAATATTTAATATTTCATTCACAGTCATAATGTACAAAGGTCACTGTGAGAAACTTGCTGATCTCATGATGGTGCCATTGTCAACAGACTACTAAACTAATACTGACCTGCTGGAATGGATTGCAAATCATGCATTTCAGTTAACAGGAATGAAATTATGTTATGAAAAAATGTTACAATCACTATTAGTAGACAATTTTATAAAATGTAGGTATATCTCCATCAAACAATCAGCTTTTACAATTGTATTTTTTTTTTATTTATTTATGTATTATTTTTTGTGACAATTTTTTATCCAGAAGAATTGCTAACATAACAATATTTTTTAACATTGTACAAAGAAGAGATTACTCAATCTAGAACAGGCAAATTTTACTGCAAATAATGGGTTTTGTTCATGTCCAGTTCAGAGTCCAGTTACTCTGATGATTTAAATGGTATACATATCACTGTGTAATTGTGATATGCTGTCCAGATACCTGTAACCTATGAAATATTGCACATTTGTACTTCCTGTCCACATTATCTTACATAAAGTAATATGTACGGCACTGTTTGACAACTTACCAGGCTGGCCCAGAATCTAGTTCAACTTGGATAGATTTCAGCCAGCCTTTCTTTGTTCTCTCCCGCACAATAGTATATTTCACAGAAAACTTAGACTTTTTACAGTTCTCTATGGTATTGATTTGGATTATCTATAGCATTACGCCAAGTTAATCTCCTAAAAACTGCCTATTGCCATTAATTATGCAAATCATTTCCTTTAGCAATCAGAGTATTTATGTTATGAAAAAGTATAATGATATTTCTCAGGTATTACTCTGTGGTCAATTTGTTTTCTACTTGGATCAGCATGTTGTTTTAAGTGGCCCCACAAAAGGCACTGCATCTAATAACAACTGGATTAAATTGAATTGATTTCTGTGTTCTTAATTGCACTTTTCCTGCAACTGTTTTGAGTTCAAACATTTTGGAGATCCTTTGTTTTCCTTGCATTCACTTCGTAACTACATTAATTTCATTTTGACCATTGTCTGCCTTGCACGCATATTATTAATCTACCCAAAGTGTATATAATCAATTTAGAAACCAAGTGAGGAAACTGGAGGGAGATGAATGGAGAAATAATGGGATGAATTGGAGGGGAAATTAGCTTTTTTAAATGAGTTGATTGTGTACTGATTCATACTTTTGAGTCAAAGACTTACTTATTGATTTCCCCATATCTGTCTAATAATAATCCCAAGTGTGAGTGAATCCTGATGATATATGGTCCTTGTTCTGATGACTGTCTACACTGGTTACTTAGTGCAGGTATTATGAACTCTTGTAGCATAGGTCTGACTTAGTTAACGACACCATGGCTCTGTAGTCATTTATACATTAATCTTATCACGATCATGTCTGGGCACTGCCTGAAGATGAGAAGTGGGAAAATTTTATATGGTAAGGGCTAATTATATGTTAGGGAGTGAGACTGTCCAAATGATTGGCATTAAATATAATTTTTTTTCTATCGTGGTAGATAATCATCACCAAATTCTGTTGAAGATTAAATGTGGCAGGGTAGGCAATATATCCAGGGTAAGGTGGCATCTTTGGAAAAAAATCTTGTTAATTTGTTACATTGTGCATGGTACTAGTTTAGCCATCCATCATACAGACATGAGCAGTTATTATGTTGTTGGCCAGTGTATTGTAAAGATAAGCATTGCTGAGGGTATATCATGGATGGAAACCAGATATATTACACATTAACTACTGGCTTTGTATTCCGGCCTCAGCCAAGATAATCCGTATAGAATTTAACAGCAACACTGGCTTTCAAAATTAGATGAGTTATTATGAGTGGTAACTTATCATTTACAGCTCCATGAATGGTTTTGTGTTAAGCATTACTTAATATCATATCATTGATAAAACAAGTAAAGGATTGTTATCCAAAAAATCCATGGTTAGAAAATTACTATTGAATTTTTGCTTCCTTAATAAATTCAGCATTTTGGGTAGTTTGCCAGAACCTTACATTTCATATTGAAAATATTTAAGACTATAGACAATAGAATTGTTTACAGAACAAATATTCTCATAGGGACGATGGCCTTGGTTCTCTGCCAGAATCATGCCTTTTCATGGAACACTATCTTGGCGTAATTGAGTAACGCACCTCAACTCTCCCTGGGCAATAATGTAAATTACATTGGCAACAAGATAGGCTGAGATTCATGGGGCTCAGCACCAGCTGGGTGCCTTTATTAGTTCAATACACTAGCCTAGTATATCAGAATGTCTGCCAGGTAAACTGCTAGTCTAGATATGTTCTGTTATTCAGTTAGGGCATTCTGCACACATGTACAGTAATAGTTATGTAAAACAATGAGAGCATTGTTGAAACATGATAGGGCATACACAGCACACTTAAAGTTTGGGTAGATAAGCAAAGGTTGCAGAATGGATTGATGTTGGACTGAACTTTTATATAACTATAAGTGTCTGATTTTATACAAACCACCAGCCGCATGTAGTTGGTTTATGAGGAGTGCAGGTTTCTGTGTAGTGTTTGGCAATTTTATTCAAAAGTGAACAGTAATGTACAATATGATACCAGAAATACAGAATAATTATGAAAAAATCGTTAATATGCTTTTTGAAGTTATGGTGGTACCATTCTTACTTTAATTCTTTAGCTATGAACGTGCATTGCTGCTGTTTGGGCACCCTTTATGTAAAAATAACACAAGGATGACATTTTTATAGTTTCTGAAATAAAAGATAAGTCAAAGCATCTTCCCTCCCTAGATAGGTGCATCACACAGTTTATCATGACATACCCGCGTAGATATGTTGTGATCAGTGCATCTTAATGATTTGCTACAAGAAATGTGCCCTTTGCCATCTGTCTTCACACATCTGCCACCATATTGTTGGGTTACTTAAATCAGTACATGGAGAGTGGTGGTTAGAACTAGGAAAATGCATTAAGATGGAGATAGTGGTATTGATGCCCTAGGGAGGTCTCTCTTTGCCATCAGTATCATCTCTCTCATTAGTCCTGGTAAACTCCGCAGACCAGAAAGTCTTAAACCCGGAGCACAGATGGCACTTTTCTATGTGCCATTATCAACTTGGGAAGAGTCCTTTTCTTAGAACTGTATCTTTGTTTTTTTCCTGGGATTTTTCGAAATGAAAACATTTTAAAGCATTGTCACCCGATAGTCTTATCAGAAAAGTTGGAAAAGAAGTTCTCGCTAATCAGAAGAGCAGGCGTTCCCAGTATGACTCCCTTAACGTCTAGATTGGCTCATCTAAATGCCATCATTTATGTGACAGTTAATGACCATTAAGTAAATCAGTCAAATAGCTTTCCTCTCCATACATCAGTATAAGGTAGTTCAGAGTCCCCCATGCAGCCAGACATAGTCTCAGTCTCGGTCTCATCCTTCATGCTAGTCACACATAGGCTGATGTGAGAAATTGCTCGCCACGCTCTAGTAATGTCTTGTAACTTGTCACCAAGGTGTTCAAATAGCTCTGTGTGGGTGTGTTCTGCATATTTCATGCAGTGCTGTAGATCACAACCTAGATATTTAATATAATTCTCTGTTTAGGAATTTATGCATACACCATTGATAATGAAGTGGTATGTGTACTGGAATATCTTCAATGTTTAAGGTATTTTCATACCAGAGCACATAAACCTCAGAAATGGAATCACTTCAGCAAACAGCTACACATGCCATGGCGTTGTGACCCAAATGTCCTCCTCCTTTATGCCATTACAAAATCTGTTTGAACAGTGAAAGGTTTGCCACTGTACAATAAACATTAATCTTAAGGAACAGGAATTTGAGACCATGAAGTACATAAAATAACAAGATGTAAAAACCGTGTGGCAGTATAAAGGACGGGATGAAGTAGAACTGGTCCATATTGGTGTAGCTTCTAATGTAATCCAGGATAGCTAAATATACATGTACCTTCATAATGAAGGGTTATATATCTTTCTGAAATGTGCAGTTATATACATATGATCTATTTATTTCCAGTTTGTCCTGGAAGTTGCTCAAGTCTTTGCCATGCAAGTATGCCTGTAGCCTGCTGCTGCTGCTGCCACCTCGCTAAGCTTCAGCCTGGCCACTTGATTCACTGATAGTGTGCACCCTCCCGAACCCACAGCTTACAGTCAAGGTAAGGTCTCGTATTCAAACACCAGGTATTGTTATTATTAACACAAGACTGTCAGTCTATGCCACACACTGTCAGGATACCCGACACAGATCAGATTACATGGCTTACATAGAAATCATGAGTCTACATAGGAGGAAACATACTCTGGTTCACACACACATTTCAGTGTGATGGCTGATTGTGTGTGTTTTATGGAGTACATGCTTAGCTTCTCTGGTGCATAGAGAAGTGATGAAGGTTATTGTGCTCCAGCACACAAGTATGCAGAGGGGCAATTCTTTATGCCAAGGCTGATGTAGTTATGCCCCTTGTTGCCTGCGAGCAGTTTTGGAAGTCATCAGAAACTTGTGGTAAAATAAGTCAGCTGTGTATGGAGTGGTTTCTTTTAGTGCTAGTATATGACCTGAGATAGAATTGAGTTAACATAATGCGTTTGGCCTGGTGCTGCTTTTAGTATTGATGAAAAGAGATGAAGGTAGGAGGGTCAGGTTAATAGAATGGGAAGAGTAAGTGTAGTTCATTGTTCTCAGTATGCATTGCGTGCTCACCAAGGATGAGTTTGAAATAAATGAGTGACTTATTTACAGACGACTTGTTAATATGTAAGTCTATGCAGTAACCTGGGTGTACTGTGAACTCTTATGTACGCCCCCTTGTGGTTATCTAGACTAGCTTCAAACTTGTTGTTGTTTGGACTAGATAATGTTATGCTTTTGTTCAGAGTGTAACATATGCTTTCTCCTATTATAAGTCTCTTGTATGGATCGGACTGTAACTGATTTCTTTTATGTATTCCTACTTCATATAAAACTTGGTTTTTAGCCAAAAGTGAACCAGAGATAAGGTTATGCTGCTGAGTTTGATAAATGCCGGATATGGTTACTTTAAAAAAATTGTGGATGATCTTGCAGGTTCATTTGTTGTGTGATTTAAATTGACAGATTTGCCCATGAACTTTAAGCAGTGTGAGTGGATTTGACATTCTGGGTTTAATAAAACCAGCTTAGACTCCTTGCCCGCCCACACGTGAATGAGAGATTGTAGACTGGCAAATAGATTAACTAAGTTTTCAAAACAGACTAAAATCACAACATTTTTTCTTTTTTGCTTGTTTGTTTGAAATTTCTTTACCTAATGTTTTCTAACTTTTTATTTTTGCTTGCTTGTTTGAGATTTCTGTACTTAATATTGTCTCAGTTATTTATTAGTAGAACAATAGTATTAGTTGGTATATCAGGATGTATGGATCAGAATTTTAATGTGTTATCTACTGTTTTAGGACCCTTCACTGGTCAAAGTGCAATAATGGCGGACCTGCGTAGCCAAGTGATTGCTGCTAGTAGAGTGCGGAGTGGCAGTCGTGATGGGCTCGAGCAGTTCGAAACTAAACCTTCAACGAGACATGTCAGGAGTTTTCAGGCGGCAAAGGCTAGGTTTGATAAACCAGAAAATGCAGAAACACAAAATACAGATCCTGGATATGGTAACCATGTTAGTCGAATAAAAACAATGTTTCAAGCAAATAAAGCATTTCAGGATGGAAAGAAAGAAGTGCGCCCACGCAGCAAGTCAGAAGATGCACGTCGTACACCACTGGAACCCCGCCAGACTGCAGTGCCCAGGATGGGGGTGTCAGCACAGGGGGTTAATAATAATAATGAAGTTCAGAATACAGAACGCTCACCAGATGCCAAACGCAAAAGAATTCCAGACAGGAACTTCTTAAAGTCTACAGAGACCAAAAATGATCCATTGAAAACTTATGAAACAACGAGCCATCTTCAACGCTTTAATTTTACTCGTGCCATGTTTGCTAAGATGGAGGAAGAGAATCGTAAGAAGCAGGAACAGGAAGTGTCCTGGATGCGGCAGCATAGAATCAATGTCCACTCTCCACTACGTTCCCCAGAACCCTCCCCAAACAGGGCCGTCAGTCCTGCCTCGCGGCTGCGGTCACCCTCACAGGAGTCTATAGGAAAAGTGCGTTCAACATCAGATCCATCAGAAATGGAAAAGATAGCTGATCATCATGTGTCCACACATCCTCCAAAACGTGAACGCCTTGGCTCAGCAGACACCTTGGAAGATGCTAAAGACAAACACGCTACATACAATGGCAATAGCACAACACATCAACTAAACGATGTATCAGATAGGCTGGCAAGATACAAGGCAAGTAATATTACCAAATCAGAGGGGGATTTAACGTGTGCTTTTCAAAGAAGCAGTATTACTGATGATGGCATTCCAAAGTACAAAGGACCCAAGCCTTATAACCCTCCGCGGGGTATAGAGAGAGCACAACGACCAACTAGACTGTCTGACAGTGATAGCAGTCAGGAACCCTCCCCACGGGTATCAACAACAACTGTTACCTTGGGAACACGGGGGTTACAGAACAGGTTTAATAATGAGTCTTCTCAACCAAAACGGGATGAACCACAGCAGCCTCCACAACCTGCTCCGCGTCCACGTAAAGATAGCAATAGAGAGGAGGAGGACTCTAAACCCAATGCTCCGCAGGCAGTGGTCAGGTCGCTGAGTAAAGACGAGATCATGGCGTCTCTTCAGCAGGCAGATAGTTATTGGGATCGCACATATGGGATGTCTGATGGAAACAGGGACAATAAAGACAGCACATCACAGGCCGAGCCTTCTCAAGCCACCGCCACCACCAGTAATACAACATCACCGGACGATGTGAAACTGAGGCCATGGGCCAGATATAAAGCTCAAAGATACTCAAGAAGTTCAGAAAATGTGGACGATAAAGTGGGAGCCTCAGACTTGACAAAACTTGGTGAAATTTCTAACACCAGTGTGGGGTCATATAGGAGCAGTCTAACTGACTTGACTGATAGTGAACTGAAACCCTCTCCCGTAACCAGCCCAGCAGAACAAGTGAAACCCATAGCCGAACCAAAACAGCAACAACCAGAGCCTACGGAAACAACTACCTTTCAATCCTCCATTAAGATCACTCCCAGTAGTCCAGTCCAGGACAGGGGTTCTCCTGGCCTGATGGGAGAAGTGGTCAGTAGTGACCAAGAGTGTAATGACCACCACAGAGATCATTCTATGCAAGAAACTAAACCATTGACAGTGCAGGTGAATGGCAGTATTGGTGATCTAGGGATGAAGCCAGAGCCTAGCCCAGGGGCAAGCAGTGTGGATTCTATGACACCATCTGAACAGGAACATCTCCTGAGTATCAAGTAAGTCCATTTTGTTCTGCAGTATCAGTTCAGTTTTTCACAAATTGATACCTTTTTTGAAACTTTTCACTTTCTGTTTTTCTTAATATAGAATAATATTTAGATGGTAAAATCAAGTACAACTTGCAAGAAATATGTTCTGTTATTGGTTCCGTGCTTATTACTATGCTTTCATATTTAAACCATTCTGTATTGAAAATATGATTCTGAAATAGTTTAGTTGACACATCAGTATATTATATTACATAATGTGACTGCCTGTTGTAAAAGCTCTTTTGCTGTTTAAAAAATGCATTTGAACTTTATGTTAAACTTTCCGGATTGGGTATATGGTGTTCAGGTGAGAATAGTGTTGACACGGATCACTGGTTCACAGTGGTGCCTATATCTAAATGTGTTACTACTGACACTAGTTGGTCTAAGGTCAGCAGTGGTATACATATTCCACCAGTATTGTATTCCAAGTGTTTTATCTGAGCTGCTGGCAGTGGTCAGGAAATAAAAGCTTATAAAATGTCATAAATTATCCTAATAAAAAAGAGGTAGTGAAAGAAGGAGAAATTAAATACAAAAGTCTACCCAGATAGACAACGGGTTGATTCCTGACCAATTCAGTGCCAAATTAGAGAGGACAATGTTGTCCTTTTAGTGGGGACAGAGAAAAATGTTTTTATGGTTTCTGACAGCTCACAGGTGGTGAGGAAAACGTCTCCCTGCTGGTTCGGCTTACTATCCCTCAGGGAAGGCACTCATTTTTTATCGACCAGGTGTGTTAACTCAGTCTCCTAAATGTGTGATAACATCAGTGATAGGATGGTTTTTAAACTGGAAAACATTTTGTACATATGAACAATCTTATAGTGGACAAAATTCATATGAGGACAAAAGGAATAACCTTCAGTGATAAACGACTGTTGTTGAGGATGATTTATGAACACAACAGTTAAGCAAGATCACTATCAGCTATATTTTCTGGTTCTCCATTTATCTATTTGGTGTGTTAAGGGCAAATGAGAAAGAAAAAAATACCTAAGCCAACCAGTTGGAGTTGAGACGTGGTTCAATCAGGCTGATGCGCAATAAATTATCTTTGGTAAGATCATCCATGTACAGACCTACTGAGTGGGAAATTTGATATAAGAGTTTGTTTCCTCTATTCTTAAATTAGAACCAACAGACGTAAGATACTTTTTTAAGCTCTTACACATTCCTCTGAGATTGGCAGTAGAGTTAAAAGTCATTACCAAGCAGTTCATTCACTGTCTGTTCTGTATTCTTGACCCGGAATGTGACTGATGTATCTGGGATTGCTTCCTCTGTCTCACCTAACACATTTACTTTACCTATTAACATATTGTTGGGAGATATGTTTAATGAAAGTCACAATATTTCCTTTGTGAGGACCCATATAGGAGTGCTTGAAGACTTTCCAGGATAACATAGGACATCGCTGATAGTGTAGTGGAAATTACAATAACTGTTGCCCATTAATTTATTTGTGTAAACACAATTATGAGTCTGTTATTAATGGGAATGTTAGCCAACAGTGATGTCAGTCATTAAATCTTTGAACATGAAATATATAAATGAAATAAATGTAAGCTTACAGCCACAATGTTGCGGTGAATAAAATCACAAACCTTTTATTACTTTTCTGAAGATTGATTATAACTTTTTGATGGGTTGCTTGGGAAGAAACCACAAAGGTCAAAGGAATGTAAATAATTGCTTACAGTTTTATTGCCTAGAAGTATTGCAAGGGGGTTTAATGTACCAGGTACTTTAACTTTCTACAATGCAGTTAAACTGTGTCAGTTTATCTTTTCAATATGAGGACTATAGTTACCTGCTAGGTAAGTGATACTGGGCAGTACAGGTGCTGCTCCATAAAACTAACCCATTTATATGTGTATACCAGCCTGGGATGTAAAATTTACAATGTCCATTGAAAATAACTTTGTAATAAGATTTGTTCGAGTGGGCAGATGTTTATGAAAATACCAATATCCTAAGATAAACAGTCATTTGCAGTTTGTGATGTAAAGATGAGAAAATAGTTAACTGCTGTTGTAAACCTGCAGATCTCAGGAAATCGGCAGGTACTTCTTATATTCGTGTATGTGATGCCTATCAGCATAACCAGTTTGTGATTGTAAGGCAGTGATAACAAGTGATTAAAGGGCTGTCTCTGTCTAATGGAGGCCATTCATTGAGGCATGTTTGTCTACCTATTAGCTCCATTGTGGCACTGTCACATAGCTTGATTTGATCAGAATGGATGCGATTTTTGTGGGTGTAATTAGTGCTGACCTGAGTGCTCTTGTTTTACATACAGTCAGTCCAAGGTGCTCATTTAATGCAGTTTTGTAAGAAGGAATGTCTGGAGTAAATTGGCAGAACAGAGCTGTTTTACTAGTGATTCTTGGCAGGGATCTAATAAGGAATGAAAGTGAATACTGGGACAAAAATTGACTTTAGTTAGTGACCAAAGCTTCAATTTTCGCTCTCAAAATGATGGACACTGTACTTAGTAGATATACAAGTTGATTCACTACAAGGAATATAAGGAATACTAGGATCATTCAACTACTGGTGAAAAGTGTCCCATCCCACCAGTGAGCAGCGTGCTGACTTTGTATGTACTAGTAGAACAGTCATTTTACTGAGTGAGGTATGGCCAGTTCAGAGGTTGCCCATCCTTTACCAGTGCCACTGGCATCCAGGGAGACCCTGTATCGTATGATAGAGAGTCCACATGCAAGGCGGCGTATACTGACAGGGAACGCGGCACAGAGAGCACACACTCATACCCACAGGAGACAGCACACCAAAGCTGTTCATGGGTCCACGGGAGATATTATAAGGTACTTAACAGAGACATTAGGCAGAGAGTAAGGTTGGAATTATACGAAGTAGTGTGAAGATGTAGGAGAACAGGTACAAATGTGATGGGAGGTCATGATTAGGCTTGGCAACAACTCGTGTGTGCTGCTACTCATTATTACTTTTCACTTGGTTCAGCAGCTGAGATAAATTGAATTGATAGGAAAGGAAGATTTTTAGAATTTTTTTCTCCTGGGTTATGAATTGAGATCATTGCTGAATGCTCAAGCTTGTAGAAGTTTGAAGTCAACTTTTTTTATTTGTCCACATAATATCAATGAGTTACCACTAGTTAACTGACAGGTAAGATAATGTCCCATACTGTAAGGTCACCAACGAATGAATTATTTTGTTTGTTGTCTCCAGTGAAGACACACACCTGTCATTAACTGTGGCAGAGTAGTAAACAGCTTAACCGTGTTCAGACCAGTATATTTTAAATTTCCTTTGATCAGAGTCGCGGGCATGTGCACGCGGCTCAATTAGTTTATAGTAATTACTCTTATCTTTAGACGCTCTTTCCCTCTACCCTATCGCAGTAATCACTCTTATCTTTAGACGCTCTTCTTATCTTTAAACTCGTAAACTTAAAGGTCTGGCACGCCGGTTTTAAGTATAAAGAAGGCTACGAAGCCAAATAAAATTCAGTTTTGTGATTTTGTAACGAAACAGTGGTGTTGCGTTGATATTCTCTCTGAGCATAACTCAAGTCGGGAATCGTGTACCGATCCTTGGAACTTCACGTTAGCGTTAGAGCCCTTAGAAGTAATTTTATACCCGGTGGTATCTTAAAGAAATAGTAATTTTATACCCAGTGGTATCTTAAAGAATTCAGTACAAATTTGGCGAGAGAAACCTTAAATAACCAGAATACCCAAAAATCACATCTTCCTGTTGATACTTGCTGTTGTTTTATCTTTATCGGCTAATTTTATTTTCTTAGTCATGGAGGTGAAGGCCCCAGTGTGTTTTATTTATATATTTATATATTTATGGGTCAGTCAGTCATACAAGCATCAGAAAGGTAACCTGATGTTAACCTCCCTTTCCTGATTAATTGATCTGAAAAACTGGCAGTGCTGTCCTAGACTGACATGCTAAGTTAAATTGCGTTTTAAAAAATGCCATTTCACCTGGTCCACTGAAGGCTGTATTGAAAAATTTATTAAATTTGGCTATTATAATTGGAGATTTCATTTTCTGTAGTTGTTTTTTAGGATCACTTACTCATTAATTTTTACAGAGAAAAACCTCTTGTCCGAACGTTAAGTTCATATTTGCATCTTGTACCTGTCCAATTTGTTGTTTTCCAGGTAAATGGTTTCTTTGTGTCATTGTTCATCGTCTCGTTTAAGAAATTAAACCAACTGATCTACTCAGAAAGTTAATTATTTGGCTGTGGCTGTCAGCATAGTTTCAAAATTACATTTGATGTGAAGATGTTATTTTCAAATCGGCTTTCTGCGCATGTTGTTGTTCACAGCTCAGGATAAGAAATTCAATATGTTTTGTTAAACTGTGAAAGTGCTTATCTTTGGCAGACACACTGGTTGGAATATATCCATCCCATTTGTTGTGAAGATGTTGTGGTCCCAATCAGCTGTTTGTGTATGTTGTTGTTTTGGGGGTGCCAGGTGTTATTAAAGGGCCAGACTGATTACTGAGCGAGTGCCTTGCTCTGTAGCACTGCGCCAGGTGCAGCAAATTGACTCATTTACTTAACCTAGCACAGTACCTTCACTATATATTTTTTTTCTGAGGAAATGTCAGAAGATAAATCTTAAGTGGATGATCAATCTCGGTGAGAGAAATATTAGTAAACAGCTGTGTACTCTGTGGGTGTCATCAGAACAGTTCTTGCCCAATACACCTTGAGTCACCTGGTTTCTGCTTTATACTACTACAGCCTCTGCTATAGCTAAGTACTAGCTTACACAGCACTGGATCTGGCCAGGCAGGACATCACAATGGCAATTTGTGTGGTATTTTCACTGAACGCCAATTGAACAGCTACCGCTGTCTATTTACATAAACAATGAAGGATTTATTTGCCAGCTGCTGGAAAAAAGGATGTCGTATGTCCCCAGACTTCACCGATTTCTTTCTAACGGATATCAATCTTGCTTCCAGCCAACCTGATATTCTTAATGAAGAAGAGGCAAACGAGGTAGTGCAGCTATTAACGGAACGAGAGGAAGGAGACGGACACGAGGAACCAGACGTACCTCACACGGATGGAGACTTGAGTGGGGAGGGTGAGTTATATTTCTGAGGAATGATACTGTGAAGTGTGGTGGGATTTTATTAGAAAAAAACAGAGCAGAAAATTTTTATTCCAGCCAGTTAAGCACCATCTCCTGATAGGGCTTTGTTCCCTCCTTTCCACAGGTCTGACACAGTACATCTCTCCTACTGTAAGAGGTAAGTCAGCATGCTTTGTGTGCATAGCTGTCACTAGCTGACCAATGTGACATGTGGATGTGTATAGAGATATCATATTGTTGTCATTATTGTTGTTTTTGTTGTTGTTGTCATCCTGTCAGCCTGTCATGGTGTTGTCGCCCCACAAGTGGTAGATAAAGTTATGTGTAGTGTTATGAACAGCCACTAGTTATAGTTGCCTTAGAAACAATTTTTAATGAAACATTTTACTCCCATTTTGTATATTAATTACAACTTATATTTGAAAAATGGTATTTTTTTAACCTGACAAGTTTATTATGATTTTGGTTTACCAAAAGTGCAGTTTGGGATCAGTTTTGCTTCCTCCACAGTGAACTCAGTGAGTCACTTGCATGTAGCCTTCATATTTCATTGCCATACCATTACCACTCAGGCACAGGCATACATAGAGCTCTGTCAAATATTCTAATAAATTTTTAGATTTATTACTCATTTATGTCATATTATTAGTAAAGGGAGGGCAAATGAGGTCATGTTCAGATCACACGATTCTCTTCACAAATGCAAACAGAGAAATCGGAATCGAGATCCATAGTATATATATATATATTATTGTATAAATTCTCAGCATGGAAATAGAATTACAGCAGGGATGCAATGGTCAAACTTTTTTAATCCCAAGAACATGAACTTCCATCTCAGTGTGTATTTATATATATGAAATGGACCCATATTGAAGAGATGTGCATGCCTTCCAGATAACTTCACTTAGAATTGACGTAGAATTATTTTTTGATTGTCCACACTAGATATGCATGGCATGCAGATAATGTTTAATTCACTAGGACAAACTCTCATTATCTTTATGAATAGGTTACAACCTATGTAATATCTTAGGCTGTTAAAAGCAGTTGTCTCATATTGCTTGGGGCCGTGCAATTTTATAATTCTTCACTCTTTTTTTTTTCCATTTCTTTTTCCACAATGACCCAGGATGATCCACAATGACAGGGTCTTTGTCAGATTGTTCTAACCATGCATGTCTCATGTGTCTCTTCCAGCAGATCAAACTACCGTTTCTCCTTACATTATCAAAACTGACACAGATACTGAAACAGAAGCTGAGGACGGTTATATAGAGGATTCATTCAAAGACGTTACAGGTATAAGTAGAAAATAACCCGGGGTACCTTAAGTACTGTGGTTAACATACTAATATGGAAAAAAGTAGTGGGGAAATTATCTGACTTGTAGTTAATGGTTATAGATTATTTTATGTTCATTTTGTGTACTAGTATGCACAAGCAGAATAGTTGTGTGGTTTAGCCTAAGCAAAAAAGTTAGCTTTTATTGTAAGGATTTATCTCTTTCCCCATCTCATTGTGTATTCATTATGATTTTGAAGATATGTTCTCTTAATTATTGTTTTACAAGATTCCTCTTAGCCAAATAGACATTTCTGATTTTTTTTGCTGCTAGAACTATGCATCTGTAGACCCATTTTAGATCAACCTTTTCTCCCTCATTTAGTCTTTAATGAATATCAGCAATTCTTTGCTTGATTGTCTACAGACTTTCTGTTTGGATTGAAGTCGTTCCATATGATAAAGCCCCATACCATCTCTGCAAGGTGTATTTTACTCAATCTGAAGTATGAACTAAATTAGTTGGATTAGCAAAAGCATTCTGATTGTAATGTTTACTAGAAATATAGAGGCAGTGTGTAAGTTAACTGTTGACAACTTAAGATATTTAGACTTAAAATTGTACATTAGGGATTTTAGCCAATTTTATACCTTCAAGCTTGTTGTAATAATAGTTTTACTAATTCAGTGTACTTAAGGATAAATCAGTACTAGCCCTCTATTAGGTAATGGTATTGTATTGCATATTAACACAGAAAAGCTTTGAATGAGAGATGCATAAGGTGATTAGACCTAGGAAACTTCATGAGAAATAGTTTATATACATGAAGAGAATAGTTATTTTGAACCATTCCACATTATGTAATACATCAACAGGGCTTGCATATTATTGTATTGTGACCTTTTGGTGTCTTTTATTCATACTTGTGATGTTCCATAACTTGTTGTGAAAGCCAGTGACATGGCTTGAAGAGTTGGGCTATTCTTGGTCATTATAGGGGCAGAAATTTTCTCTACACTGATAACTCCATAATGGATTGTGCCATTAACTCGACTTTTGCTGTCAACATTGTGTACTGCTTTTGAAAAGAGTGTGCATCTATTAGTGTGTCTGATCACCACGGCTCATGCTAAGAGTCATTTATTATCACGGTACAACAATATGGCATTATACCTGTCTATGTGGAATGGACTCAAGAGGTTCATAGAGGAGTTAGGAGACAGGAGAGACACTAACTATACAGTGGGAGGTGAGGTACCACAGGTGTGGAGAATATTGACGGAAGTTATATTATTTAACTGAAGTATAAATTATTTTCCTGTTCAAGTTATTAGCTGATAAGGTAGGATGTACATGTTGCATACTTATATAACCTGTGTGCGGTAAGGTTCTCTCAGTGGAACACTGTTAGTGAAATAATACGTGCTTTAACCATCTATGTAGGTGATGTTACATTCTTCATGTAAATGTAGCTCAGGGTACTGTAGTTGTGTTCCTGTTACTGTAGATATGATGGCGTGACGTTGTTACTGCCCATGTAGCCTAGGGATTGTGTAGTGTTGTTGCTGTAGCCAAGTTGCTACAATGTGGTACTGTTACTGTAACAGTCACCTGGGTGCTATAGTGACGTTTCTGTAATGTTAGCCAGATGACTACAATATTTTTACTGTCACTGTTACAAAAGCTGTGTATTGTTTCTGTAGCCATGTTGGTGCAGTCCAGACACCATACTAATGCTGCTGCTTTCTTTTGTTTTAGAAGGTGACGAGGAATCCAACAGGATATGGCAGCTCTGTTTTGACAAATATCCTACAGATAAATATACTGATAAATCCAGTGCTGCTGACTCCAGTAGCCCCCAAGGTACATCCACAAGGCTGTTATATTATATACTATGGCGCTAATTTGGTTGCCCAACCCCCTTTCTTTTTCCCTCCCTTACAGTATGTATGTATGTAGCACATGTGCAGTTTGCTGAACTCCCTAAGAACTGGTCTCAGCCTGGTTGTGAAGAATGACCACCACTGACTCGGTGCACTTTCAGGTTTTAAGAGACAAGTTGATTCCATTACCTCATGTTGAGAAATGATTTTGTTAAGTCTTATGTTTGCTGCATACGTTTAAAGCCAGGTTGAGATCGGGTATTTGGGGAAGGGAAAGCGAGCCTCAGTGACTTCAGTGTTGTTAGGTTTTGTTTGTAGCTGTGTATTTCAGTCCCAAATTAACTGTTTACTGACCATGGATATGACCTATAGTTAACAGTGCTGTGTTCTCGGTTCATCTCACTGTTGTATATCACTAACACAGCTTTCATTGTATTGTGTACAGTGTTGGTGTTGTTATAGAGATTGTTTGTATATAGAAAGTAGGAGTTATCTTCTTGATATTTTTTTTTATTATATATAGGTTTTTTTTTAATATTAAGTTTTTGTAGTCATTTTGATGAAATACATTTTGCTAAACAAGTGTTTGCATTTATTTGCCTGATTTTAGTATTTTTATTCACTAGCTTGTAATAAAATTGACCCATGCTATATTTTAACTGCATGTTAAGTGAAATGATTAAATATAAGCTTTTGTGGTCAAAGTTTTCATTTTCATATTTTTATTCCAGTAATTTCACTAACATAATGTAATTTTAGTTCTTTTTTTATTCGCTTATAATTTTGTTTATTTCAGATAGTACTGACATATTGATTTATATACTAAAACATCTGGCCTTTTTGCCCACTTACAGCTAACACAGCCAGTCTAGACTGCAGTAACAAATCAGATATACCCCTTACCAAAGACTGCAGATTCTACATGTTCATCACTTTTTAACTGCCCTTCTAATGTCTAAACCATTAATTCAAATTCTGTGATAAATATAAATCTCCCTCTTTCTCTCTCTACATTATATACTTGTAGTAGTATTATGAAATAACCACCAACAGTGCTATATTTGTCACTGACATTGATGAGTCAGGAAAAATTCAAACAGGCAACTTACATTATATTTGGAAATAATGATTTTTTAATATGGCATGAAATATGACAGGACAAAAAAGGCTGCTGAAAATAAAAATGTTTTCAGAATTATAAATTGGATTTGGCAGGGAAAGATTTTTTTAAAGGTCCAGCCATCTTTTTGCAGTGTCTTCCGAAGTAAGCACTAGTACTTCACAAAGTGATGACGCATGTAGCGTCAAAGAACGCAGTCGCCACAATAGTAGTGGCTCAGACACCACAGTCACTGAAGTTACAGCCGCTGAGGATGAGTTTGAGTTTGAAGGTACACTAGCTAACTTTTGACACCATTTGAAGGTTTTGGGAGGCCCAAATTTAAATAACAGTAAATGAGAAAAGTGTTGGACCACGCCAGCCATATGAAACCAGCATTATTATAGCTTTGTGTTTTAATGTTGATTAACTTATCAGGCTGCTAGCATATTTTATAGTGAGGTTTGCATGCTAATGCGCATTAAACTCAACAGTGCCTTTGTGTCCAGCAACAAGAATGTGACATTCTATACAAACTACATGTAAAAAAAAAAGTGATTAAATAAGTAGCAATACAATTTCATGTGCGGCATATGCATTGCTAGACAAATGCTTTTTAATCACAGATTTTGTAAATGATAACCCCAGTATATTCATGATTAAAATCTACTATACTAACTTTTGTCTCCTTTGAGAACTGATTATAAGATGTTGATTGATACAAATTCCTTGATTTCAACAGGAACCAAATCTTCAGCAATGAAATTAGATATTACACAAAAATCTGCTGATATGACAGCAGAGACACCTAGTGGTATAAATGGGAACAAATCCGATCTAGAGCATGCAATACCCCCTGATGAAGCTGATCATGATGGAAATACTGCTGATACTGAGTCTCTGGCTTCCTATGATTACCATAATGATTTCCCAGGTACTACTGACTTAAAACTGAAAACATCAACTAAATGTCCCTGAAATCCATTATTGTCGTCCTAGCTCCGTTGATGTCCTCTTAGCTCAAGTATTCATTCAGTTTTTTATGTAGCTTTTTGTAAAGCTTGCTTGCAGTCATGTAACCCTTTTGTGGAAGTAATTTTTTTGTAGCAAGAGATATGTTTGCATGTTTTAATTCCCGATAACAGATTAATTTGACATATATGGAGCATTTCTTTGAATATTGGACCATTATTTTCTCCTTTAAGTACCAGGCTGTAGCACATTCAGACAGTTAATAAACCACAATTTTCTGTAATGTAAATGGTCTTATATCACTCCCCACACCTTAAATGACATAAGAGTATGTAGCCATTTCCCCACTCCTTCCTATCATAAGATATGGGTTGCTTGCCCTCCACACCTTCCATCACACAAGATACATGTTTATACTGTGATTTATTTCAGTCAAACAACCATTGGATAGACAGGAAAGTGATAATGTATCTCTTATGTCTGGCTTCTCCACAGTGACAGAGTCAGACACTACTTACACACCAGATGACTTGGAGCTAGATTGTAAGGATATTATCCAGTCATTTAAGTAATGTGATTGATAATCATTATTGTTCTGTTAACAAATTTCACTTCGGAAAGAAATGAAATAAAAATGAATACTTCCAATGGATGGAAAGTGGTTGTGGGGCTGGAAATAGGATTCAGATGTTGTTCCAAATGTCAGTGTAAAATTAAAAAAAAAAAATGAAGGAAAGAAATCTCATGTGGATTAATCTGATGCCCATATTCCCCCTATATATATATATATATATATATATATATATATATATATATATATATATATATATATATATATATATATATATATATATATATATATATATATATATATATAGTCCAAACTCCCACTGTACCAGTCCTTTCCTTTAAATGCATTATCAGATTGATTCAACCATTTACCTTCAGCTTGCTACATGTGTATTTTTTTCAGCCACAGAGACAAGTTCAATGTTTAAGTTATGATGTTCCATCTCATTCCAGTTGATAGCGACTACTTTGACAAAGTGAGCTCCACTCTTAAGGAGTACTTTGAAGCATTTTCTGATGAGGGTCTCTCAGACCAGGAGAACGAACATGCTTCCTCGGCCAGCCATTCAGGTAGCCACACTCACTACTTCCACCTCTGTCAATTTGATATTTCACAAACCAATCTGTGGGTCTAATCAACTGTAGGGGACGGCTGGTGAATGTGTAGTAGCTTCTGTTCAGTGATTTCAAACTTGGTGATTTCTTATGATCTTTTGTTTACATTACTAATTCACTCAATTCACTCTTTCAGGTCTCTTTATCTTGTTCTTTTCAACAATTCACCACAACTGCAATTTTCAACTTTGGGATTATCTTATCCTCTCACGAGAGGGGTTGCTTTGCAACTGAATTTGCATCCATAGAATTAATAAAATTCAATCAAAATTAGTTGATTGGAAGCAAGTTTCAAAGTTGTGGTGGGTTCCTTTGTTTAGTTAAATGTCGTCGTTTCACTTTCTTTTCATGGTGTAGGTGTGTTTGTAAAGATGTGTCCAATGGTGGAATGTCATCAGCAGACCACTTTGCTGTTGTACTATGTTAGGTTATGGTTTCTTTTATCATCCACTGTCTCATGGGATTCCGTATTTTTAGTTCAATCAGGGATTATTGGAGTTAAGCTGAAACATATTCGTCTTCATAACTGATATTGGTT
The DNA here is from genome assembly GCF_001039355.2 of Lingula anatina. The sequence continues at coordinate 193,100 of NW_019775537.1, forward strand.
ATTTTTAGTTTTTATTGATAACTGATGTTATAAGTGGGGTACTAATCTCATACTAAGGGTTAGGATTATTACACTGCGTCTGGTTAAGCAAGGTGTAAAGTGTTGTGGTTTAGTTATGTTTATAACAAAGTTTCAAAAGTAGATCCTCATATAAGGGACATTTAACTTCAGGTAGTGCATGGACTTAATCATTATGTATTGATATTTTTAGATCTTCGACATTTTCTTTCGCAGTGTGGTAAATTTTTTATATATACTTTACGAGCCATATAAGAACACATAACGAAAGCATGTGATTCTTGTCAAAGCTTCCATCAAATTGTTTGACCAAATGCATCCCATGTTACACTAGACGCTTATAGACACTTGCTTCTGTACTAGGCATACCTAAGCAGGTTGATATTTATATACTGATTACTTAACTGAAATGATTACTTTAAGCTATGCTTTTACAAGTTGACAAGCTTCATGTTTTTAACACTGCAATAGCATCTGCATTTTCACCTTATCCTTATAAATCATTCCTTAAACTTATTTTTCTCCTTTGACTTTTTTCCCTTTGACGCTTCATTTGAGCAGTTTATTTTGGAGGTAAGTAAGACCCTGGTCTTGTACAATTTTACTTCCTAGATGTGCCAGTTTTGTTATCATTCTGTGTCTTCCTGACACAGGATGCTATTACAAGGGACAAGACATCTGACAGGAATATATTTTTGTTTGTTTTCTTTATTTTAACAATTGAAGTCATTATAATTAAGTGCATTTTTGTATTTTTTATATGGTTTAGTGTTTGAAGCATCATTAAAAAAGAATCTTTTTCAATGTGAATGAATCAAAGCATGTGTCCTGATATAAAGAAATGAGTATCATTTCCAATTTCAGTTCCAAGTAAATGTCTTAATTGCAGTAGCTAACAGTTGTTAAATTATGTGGAATCTTGACATGCCAGAATATTCAATTCATTTTCTTTCCTTTGTATTGTAGAGGAAGGTTCCTATGCAGAAGATGAGGAGGACAAACCATATGAAATTGAAGGCCTGCCTGACCACGATCATGATGACCACTTCTATCCTAATGCAAAGCCTCCTTCAAGAGTCAAGTTCAGTTCTGCTCCAATCAGGGTAGGTTTCTCTGTGTTTGGTATAACTGGGGCTTACAAAAAAGAGTCCCCCTCCCTTTTAACATAATTACATCTTGGGATCAGTTGAGCTCGTAATATAGACAACTACCTCTTCAAGTGAAATGGGTCTAAGATTGCGTTGTGTAGTCACACCTACTGCAATGGAGTGCTTGATTGAGTCTTACGATGACAGTAATTTCTGTGATGAAAAAGTAAAGTACAAGTTGTGAGTATGTTGATGGCTCTGGCTATGACTTAATAACTGGCTGATTATGATATAAACATTTTTTTTACAACATATCAACATACTCAGCACTACAAAGTGACTCAAGTGGTAATAGAATTTTTTTAAACTTTAACCATTTAAAGACACTTTTAGCTTAATGAAACTCACCTTCAAAAGAAAAAAAAATGGCCAACAAACTCCAGTTGCTATATATATTTGACATCTTTTCTCCAAATATGGCAACTCGGAACAACAACTGGTTGCATGTATAATATTTCTGTAACTTGAAAACTCCCAACTGTTACCTCTGAAGGCCATTAATCTGACCTCGCATAATAGCAGTGTAGCCATATGCTGGGCCAGGCTGTGGAATCATAGGTGGTGGTCACAATATGGCAGCTAGCAAACTACTAGTACATCATAAAATACATAGAAGACAACGCTTGAAAAATGACTGGATTTGTTGCTAATTGATGTGAGGATTAAGGATTTTAAAATGCTGTTGTAATGTCAGTGGTGACAAAGTTTTTTCACTATTTATTATGCAGAAGGGTATGTACTGTATGACGATGTGAATTTCTTAAAAATATATAATTGTGATTTTTGTAAGTGTTTTATATGTTAAGAGGTACATTACAACATCTCTCTCTCTCTTTCTCCTTCTCTCCACATTGAGATTCAATGTTATGTTATTGTTTTAATACATTTTTACCATCCCCTGTCTGAAGGATGATAGATGGAAAACCACATTGTGGTTGTTTACTCTTGAATAAAGTGTTTTATAAAGGCAATTGTTTATGGTGATGGCACTTTGTAATTCATGTTGGCAGTTTTAGAATGAATCATAAGCTAAGCTGAGATCTCCAGAAAAGTGAATGCACTTTGCAATCTGTCACATTGACTTCCATTTTTCTTCCAATACATAGAAATGTTATATGTTATATCAAAATTGGTTTATATCTGTCTGTCTTATAAATATTTTGATTACTGTTTATATATTTCAGTAAAATGTCTGACATAAATCCATAATATTTTAGTGCTCTAATTTTAATTGTACTTGTAAACATTGCTTTAATTACATGGAGAGTTAAAACCATGACTCATGTAAGTGTTTTATGAACCTTTGGCAGTTGATTGTAATGAGTCACAACAGCCCTGAATGCTTTTGCTATCAGAATTTATATGTGGGTGTTGATAATTATTGGTTTTATTTTTTGGATGCCTGAATATTTGACCTAAANGAATGGATGCCTGAATATATGGCCTAAATTAACTTGATACTGTGGAGCATTTGTTCTTGGTTTGTATTTTCTTTTATTGTGACATATCATATGAGAAAAAAAAAATAGTAAACATTTTTATATAAATTTTTGACAAGGAAAATGATAGATGAATATGCAGTGTGTGTGACAAAGTGTCCTTAAGGCGTTGATATATCTCCTTGGGCGCTTTCAGAACAGATGATCTGCGACTATTTGATCTGCTGACTAAATATGGCCGATCCCACTTAAAAGCAAGTCGCTTAATTCCTCGATGGTTTTCCCACTTCCACACATCCGTGGATCTGAATGTGCTTTTATTTGGGATAATTACTTGATATATTTTTCCTTCAATATGTTTCCTTTCAATTTAAGTCTTTTTGTTGTTGTTGTTGTAGTAATTGATATACTGCAAGGATATATTTTTTACCTATATACTATACACTAGTAGTATGCCAATATAATGCCTATATGCAAACCAGCATAGTAAGTGGGATTATTTTATATTCCAGGTTTTTTCCACATATGGAGTGAATGAGTATGATCGGCGCAATGAAGACATCGACCCAGTGGCGGCGTCTGCGGAGTATGAGTTGGAGAAGAGGGTGGAGCGTATGGATGTCTTCCCTGTGGAACTTGTTAAAGGTAACTGAAGTCTTCTGTTGAATATGATCCCTAACAATTCAGTATTACTTCCTGTCTGATCACTGAATACGAGAAATTAGATTTTGGCGCATTGACACAATACCTGTAAAGCGTCTTTAATCAGTTTTAGTTCTGACTTGGTAAATGAAATTATTAAATTTGTGAAGGTATCTTCTGAGTTCTCATGATTGAAAGATAACTTCAGATACATGAATTTGTAAGTGGAAATTCTTTTTTTTTTTCTTTTTTTTTTCTTTTGTGATTCATTCCTGTGATTATCTTTCATTCAGGTCCAGAAGGGTTAGGGCTAAGCATAATCGGAATGGGCGTCGGAGCAGATGCAGGGTTAGAAAAATTAGGCATATTTGTCAAGACTTTGACTGAAGGAGGAGCTGCACAGAAAGATGAAAGGTATGGAGTTTATGTGGTAGTTTAGCATGTGCTAGTTTCTTTTGGTTCTTAATTCAAATTGGTTACAGACTGTATAAAATATAGGGATATTTTGAAAAAGGAGAGGTGGAAGGAAGAGCACGCTAAATGCCTCATGATTATGAAATGATTGATGAACACTATATTTTCATTCCACATCCCATATTTTTGTATATCAGTGAAGAGAACTGTATAAGTGGCGGTCAAGGAATCCTGACAATGTGACAATTTGGAAGATACTCTCACATTACAGAGATGATAAATCAAAGGGCACTAGAGAACAAAAGTACAGATTACCATCAAACAATCAAAACAAATACGTCTAATCTCTGTTATCAGATTCATTTAGAGTATATTATCAGTGTGTCACTTGTACTAAAGTGGAGTGCTGTTTGCTGCAGGATCCAGGTTAATGATCAGATTATTGAAGTGGATGGGAAGAGTTTGGTTGGAGTAACCCAGGCCTATGCTGCCTCAGTCCTCAGGAATACCAGTGGTGTAGTAAGGTAAGGGCAGAAAAATTACGAAAAATGTGTTGAATTCAATATGGGTGTATAAAATTTATTTGGTAAATAGCCAGGGTAAGGGTAGCATGGGGCTACCCCTCCCCACCCCCACCCCCTTTAAGTAAGAAATGCATCAGCTATCACTGATTAAGGTTCAAACAATTTAGAGTGGGTGTAAGATATTGATCCCAGACTGTTGCTTATACAAAAAAACACACAAAAGAATTAGAAACTTAACAATTGAAAACTTTTGTATTTGCCCTTTTTTATGTGTGTAAATGCCCCCCTTTCCCCAATACTTGGTTTATATTCCTAGAGCTACTTAAAAAAAGTTTTGCCTCGTGCTACCTTTTAAATAGTTTGTGATGTTTAAACTGCCCCCCTGGCAGTGTGCGGAGTCAGACCATGTGTACTTACAGCAGCATGGTTCTAGGCAAACTACTGTTTAACATTTGTTGAAAAGATTAGCCCTGTGGATAAAAACTTATTTAAACTTCAGGTCATAAAAAAAAAAAAAAACTGGTTTGTCTAGACTGAAGACTAAGGTGAAGGTTTGGACAAGCTGTTCTGAGTTTACTAAATGACAACATGCTCAGGTTGTTATATTCATATTCATAGAGTGACTTACTATAATGGAACCAGAAGAAGTGTGTGTGTGTATGAGTATGGGGGAGGGGAATATATATATTTTTTTAACCCTTTATTATTTAGGTTGACTGTGTAAAGATCTTACTTTGTTTACCAACATCAACCATATCTTACCGCAGGTTCATGATTGGCCGAGAGAAGAATCCAGGACAAAGCGAGGTGGCCAAGCTAATCCAGCAGTCGTTGGCTCAGGACCGCCAGCGCGAGGAGATGCGCAAGCGAGAGCAGGAGCGGCTGATGCAAATGCAACAGGAGCTGAGTGAGGAGCAGGAGAGACTGGAGTTACTTCAGGTCCAGCTTAGGGAGGCACAGCAACTGGAGGAGGATGAGATGGAAGGCACCGAGGACCATGAAATGAGAGATTATCCTGTGAGTACCAGCAATGTTTATAATAAAACTGGATCACTGGTTTTTATTATTTTTTTAAACCAAAATTATAATAGTCATACTATATTAAATAGTAAATTAAATAAAGATGAGAATCAATGTTGCCTTGCCTCGATATAAATCTATTTAAAGTATGCCAACTGATGAGGGGTTTTATTATCACTCTAGAATTAGGCTATGTATGTGATAAAGCTCATGCTAGTTATAACATCAGATGAATGTTGTGGGTTGATCTAAACTGGTCACCAGATAGATGAGTCAGATCTAGGCACATTGGGTGTTGCATGTCCCAATGTGCCTGCTGAGTATAATTCATAAGAATCATCACTCATTCTCATCATTCAGTCTGAGGACCTAATTGGTCCACAGGTAAGAATTAACTCTACCTGATGACAGTTTGTTGTGATAGTGTACATTGTTCTTATAATTTGTAAGACATGCTGCCTAGTGGGCAACATTATTTAGATGTTGAATTATTATAAGACCTTCCTAAATTATATGCAAGATGGTTTTACGTTGAAATTTGTAACATGAATACAATGACATTAATCCATAATATTGATAATTTTATATATAAAAATTAACCTTCCTGATTTTGGAAATATTCTGTATTTATTCCAATGAAGATGTATAGCTTTGTATGGTAATTGTGTTAGGTGAGATGAACACAATAGCGTTCACAACCATGCTTGCGTTGGTTGCCACCTTGTGATTTATGAGAAGACCACCACAAGTTGAAACAGACTACCATTCATAACCAGAGAGCAAATTATATATAATCATCAATAATAAAAAAAAAATGTCATGATTTGCTGTTTTTTTTTATTGCCAGTCTTCACACGAAGAGGAAATGAGAGAAGTCTCAGAACCAGAGGAACCAGAGCAGCCTCCTCCTCCTCCCCCTCCCCCTCCTAAAGAAGCTCCTCCCCTTCCTCCTCCTCCTCCCAAAGAGCCTCCTCCAACCCCTCCTCAGCCCAAAGAACCCCCGCCACCCCCTCCTTCTCCTCCCATGGAGACCGAGCCCACACCTGAACCCCAGGTAGTACAAGTGGAAGAAGAGGAAAGGATAGAAGAGCCAGAGGTAGAGGACAGGTCACATATAGAAGTGTTAGATCTCCCGGGGAGCAGCAGTGAGGATGTCTCGCCCGAAATGGATCCACAGATCTTATTTGCCAGACTCAAAGAAGTATGTCCTAGGTCTTATATTCTCTCTCTCTGTATATTTTTTTCTAAGAAGAATGCATGCTAAATAGCCTTTCAGTGATATTTATGGTATTTAGTATTATTTATTTTTAAAAATCATTTTATCTAAATTATGAGATTTAGTTATTTATGCCAGGGTAAGGGAAAAAAACAAATATTATTAATAACAAAGATCTATTTGCCATTTAGCGCCCTGGGAAAATGAGCTACTTCCACAGTATATGTGACATAGAAATAATAACTTGCATATTTTTATCAATTAGTTTGGTAACAGTGCTTACGCAATAACAGGTAATTGGTGCAGAGAATTCAGTTCCAGGAAAAGGCGACAGTGAGTCTGGCCTGACGTAGCCTTAATCAAAATTCAGATGTATGCCCTTTACCTTTTAGGATATGATTTCCAAAAAAAAAAGCACATATTTGGTATCGAATCAACTAAAGGCATTGACAAAAATGAAGTGAGTTTTGGATAGAGATTATTTTTAAAAAAGGTGCTTTTTGGTTAAAACTATCCCCCCCCCCCTCCCCTTGAGGTCTTCCCACATCATGTGTCCACTGTCCCTGTTCCTGGCTGTTTGTTGCTCTATGTGTGTGTACTAACCTGTGTGCTGTCCATGCGTCTGTTGCAGGCTCAGTACAAGAATGCTGTAGCAGAGGCCGAACTTGCCAAACTAAAAGCCAAGGTAAATAATGATAATGATGTTTAACATGTTGGTGAATTAAAGCTTGGTGTATGCAGCATGCATGGGGACTAAACTAGAGCCATGGGAAGCTGCCGTACTGAAGCTGAGAATGGGATGGAGTAGGAATAAAACACTAGCATATTGTTCTTAGAGAATGGGACGGAGGGGATACTGCAAAATGAGGCTTGGGGCTGCTTCATTAGAAAAATGAAAGGAATGGAATGTTTAAAACTTGTTTCTTTTGTGAAAGTATGATTTTGCAAGCAGGTTGATTTGCAGATTTGTTTCTTTTATCATATCTTTTCAAGCGTAATCTTGTCTTGTGGAATTAAAAAGAAAAAATGTTTTAGTTTTATTTATTTTATTAGCAAGATTTGCACATCTTATTTATTATATATTTTTTATTTAATTTAATTTTATTTTATTTTATTTAAAAATGTCTTCTGCTCACTTTCTCTAACTTGACATACTGAGATATTGATAAAACACCAGTCCACAAAACATTGAATTTGAAGCAGCAATTTTATGTTTTTAACTTTTCTCCTCTCATTATGTCATAAAGAATTAACCAAAAAGCATGTGCATTTATAAAAGTTATACATATCATTATTATAAACTCCTGTAGTGATAAGAGATGTCTTGCCTACATGTCTGATAATACTTGATATACATGCAAAGGTCTTGTGTTTACATGCATTGTAAGGTTATTATTTCTGAGATAGCTGGAGTAGTGGTTATTCTTTGCTTATTTATACTCTGTTCACTTTATTTCTCTTATTATAATATATTTTTATATTTGATAATGGTTTTGGTTAAGTTTTTAGTGGACATCTTGTTGATTTAAAAAACTAGCCTTAGTAGTAATTAAGCTGGTGGTTGATAACTCCTCATGACTCAGTATTGCCATGTCCTCTTACTAACTAGATGATTCTGCTTGAAAACTTGGATGCTCAAAAGACTCATTATGAAAAGCAGAGTGAGGAATTGGCGGCTAGGTTGCGGGAAATGGACAGGGTAATTCAACTTAAGCAGCGGGAAATAGTTGGGTATCAAGTAAGTCTGCTGTAAGACTGTGTTTTCTGTATTTGAGTGTTCTTTGTTTTAGATGCTGCTACTGAATCAGGTCTGTATAGCCAGTAGAAGTGGGGCATGAAACCATTATGTGACATAGGTTTTACTTTTGACAACGGCTTGAAATAATTAAAATACCGAATCATTTGGAAAAATAAAAGAAGAAAGAAAGAAAAAAGATTTTCAACTGACCAGATATCATTTTTTTAGTTGAAGAAAGGTGCTAGAAAATTAGGCAAAATCTGTTTGATCAAAATTTGATTAATGTTAGTTTAGACAAAAAGCCATTGTCATAGTAATTAACTGCATATTAATGGGGTCACAATGTGGTCTTATACATGCTCGTAAGTGACAGCAAAACATGCATGACTGACAGGTATTGCGGAGTTTTGCATGATATTACATCTGATCTGGATGCACGGGGTGTGGTGTTTTGAATTTGAACTGGAAAATCCTGAATAGAAACCCAGAATGAAGAAATGACTTACAGGTTTCAGATTTTTCAGTGTAAAGAAAAATTGTATTCGAGACAGTGATTAGGTCATGCATGTTAACTTAACTACCAGTTTTGCCAATAAGGCAAATTACCCTGGCTATGTAGACCTAGTTAACTTTGGTGTGTTTTTGTTTGCCGTCCAGGAAGACTATTTACCATGAAGAAACTTCACCACCTTTTTGTTTCATGTGATACAAGGTTTCTGTATGATAAATTAGTGATGAAGTTCTAATTGTTATTTAGTTTTATTTTTTGAACACTTTCTATTTTTGTGTGATTTGTTTATGTATTAAAGTCTAATACCGGCACATGACAAAATAATTATAGTTCTTCAATTTAAACATCTTTATTTGGCCTAATTTTTCTTACATTAGTTCTGCATAACAGTACTGTTTCTTCTTGGTATGAATTGATGTAAACAATTGTATTGTCAGTGTTGATGTGGCCTTGCTGTGAATGTATAACCAGCAGTATAGAGGATAGTATGGTGATGTCAATCTGTCCATTGTAGTTATCTCTGCTTTCATAGAATACTGTCTGACAACAATGTGTAACAATAACTACTCAGCAGATTTTGTACCCTAAACATAGTAGAATCTTCTTTAGACAAATTAAATTACCCATAGCATTTAGCAAAACAGTGATGTTTTACCTTGTATATTTAAATCACAAAATTTTACAAAAGTCTCGTTAAAGTCATTGAAATATATTTTATTGAATGTTTGAATTATGGAGCTAAATTTACAACAATAGTGCCTGGGTTTAAGGTAGCAAAAAATATAACAATCACAATCTGATGGAGTTTATGTGACAACATTAACCAACATACCCACAGGTTTGATCTTGGAATATTTAAGAGTTTTTTCTTTATATCAGTTAATGTATATTGTTAATGTAACCATAGATGTAGGACTAATTAATCAAATCTTAACTTGGACCCTCTGCTTCAGAGGACCCAGTTACTTTACCATTATGTGTTTTGAATTGTTAAAAAAAATGATCCAAGGACCATTATGTCAGCAATATTTATGAAAACATGATCAGTTTATTAGTGCCATTTATGTGAATAACATTTAGAAGTACATCATAGCCTACTTTGAGTCATGATTTGTATATGCAAGATGAGACTTCATTTCCCCCCATTATTACCTAAATGCCACGTATGGTGTTTTTCTTCAAGGAACTCATTTCCTAGTCTTGTTTTATTGGCTTGATTGTAACTTTGCTGTATTTCTCACCAGGATATGCTGGAAGGCTCCCAGGCACAATGTATTGCCCTGGAGAAGAAAGGGGATGCAGAGGCAGCTGTAATTGAGAAGAAATATCACAAGGCCAAAAAACTCATTAAGGAATATCAGCAGAGGTGATTGGAATTGATTGTGTATTAGCTTGAAGTCCTCAGGATATAAAACTTGGGGCATGTTGCATTGATGCTCTTCCCCAGGACTACTATTTTGATTTGTGTTATTATACTACTTTATTTAGAAGGCAGAGTAGTTTTTTGATAAATTTTTTTTAAAAAGTGTCAGTCATAAGTACAGAAAGTCTGCTTTCTGAATAATAATAAAAAATCATAAAAGCAGGGTGCTCCTTCAAAAATTAAAGAGAAAGAAAAAGCATTAAGATCAAATTGATTTGGCTGATGTTATAAAAGAACATTTAAGAAGGTGAAAGAATTAAAGTATTTATGTAATTTCTAAGTCTTGTATTTTTATCCTTACAGAGAACGAGAATTATTACAAGACAGAGAAGCTAAAATCCAACAACAGATGGAACTAGAACAACACTATAGTTTATTTGTTAAAAAGTTAAAAGATAGAGTAAGTATATGACAGAAGTTACTGATTACAAAAAAAGAAAAGACATTCAATTGATATGAGCTGGATGCAAGTTTAAATTTGAAATCTTACAGTTATAAAAACTTCACTTTTGTCCAATTTTTTTGACAACATGTTTTTATGTCTTAAATTTTTTTTTTAATTTTCAGATATTCCAATTGGAAAACAACTTGGTTGAAACACAGCGTGCAGCAGGTCTGCCCATCTCTCTACCAAAAGACAACATAGCTCTCAGAGAAATCAATATACAGATGACCCAGGGAGCAGATGCACGTGAGTACACCAGTCCCAAGTTATTCCTTTTACTTAATAATTTTACTGAGTATTGGTAACAGCATTGAGTGGTGTTATGGTAGTATTAGTGGGAACTTACAGTATAACATTTTACAATGTCGTTTTTTTTTCCACCTAAAATGTCAGTTGTTTTGAATGAATTCACACAGGCACTGTTTATTTAGTGAGCACTTTTTTTGTGTGGATAATAAATAAAATTATCTAAAAATTAAATTGCTACAACTTGATAAATTGACGTATTAAGGAGGCTAACAAATTACAAATAAATATAAAAATGATAACGTGTGTAATGCTTACTAACTGGTGACTAATACAATTTACAGCCATAAACCCAGTGGTTGCAGATGACATCTCGGAGGTCAATTCTGAAATCTCAGAGTCTGACATTTCCTTCTCAGAACCACTCAGTCCAGGTAGGTGCTATTCTTTCTGCAGAAGATGCTTACATCTACTACTTAGTGGTCACACTTCTGTGTATATTGGTGAATACTGATGTTCAGGGTCAACTCTGTATAAGAGGCTGTTCTATTTCAAATCCACACTTACTTGTAGAGGTGCCTGATGAAAGTTATGACTGTGTGCATTATCTTAGTATAATCATGCCATGTATATAGAAGGGGGGGGGGGGGTTGAATGTTTTAATTATTAAGACAGATGGCATGAGCATACTCATTTCACCAGTGGAAATAGTGGTCACAAACATCACAGACCACTCATGGGACATTTGAGATTGAGCATTATTTGGCATAGTGATGTTCCTTAGCTTTCACTGCATTCAGAGGTTAACTCAACAGGTTCTTATAGATTAAAACGAGTGTTCACTGCAAGCCAAAAAAATTCTATACTGCATCTTCTGACAGATGTCTTGCTCTTTCGTTCACTGCTTTCTGCATTTTCTATTTTCCTGGCTACAGCCTCATCAGATGAGGAGTCTGAGGAATGCGCGCCAGTCCTCACGCATCCAGAACTAGAGGAGAAGCCAAAGTTCACCAGTCGCCTGTGTTTGCACCTTTCTTCCTCCTCCTCACTACCAGGTTCTCACTGCACTCATTTTATCTCTAGTTGATAGTTTTGTTAGCTGCATGGTCCAGTAGGATGACTGCTGTAACTGGGCAGTAGTCAGTCCTATGTCCTGAGTAATAAAGTGCAGGCCTTGAATTAACAACTGATGCACAACTCATAACATGTCTAACATATTATGTCTTTATCTTTGACTTGTCTTTCTTTTGCCAGTCCTTTCGGCTTCCTTTACTTCTACAATTATCATAGATAATAGTAGAGCACTGTTGTGTTTCTTTATACTGTTTCTTTACATGCATGTGGCTGCACAGAAGTAGAGATAGAAAGTAGGAGTTCACGTGCAAAAGCACATAGTCTGGCATAGTTACTAAACAAGTGACATATTTCATTGATTTGAAACTTAGTGTTTTAAAACATTTGAAAGATTTATATATATATATAAAAAAAGAAATTATAAGTGATCTCTCCTCAATATGCTTTTAGAAAATTTTCCACAAACCCCTACATAAGCCCAATGTCTTTTTCTTCCACCACGCCCTTTTCAAAGTAAAACTGTATTGAACATTCATTATTGAATTTGCTGGTTTTCACAAACTTCAAAAAAAATGAGTTCTTGTAAACATCTTAATTGTAAACTGTGTTGTGGATAATTGCTTGAAAATATGACATACATAGTGGGGCAGTATAAACATGTACATAGTAGTTACAACTTCGAAATAACCAGCTGTGTTTTACCTCTTACCATGCATGTTGTGTAGGAGAAAGGAAGCAGAGGACTCTGCTCTCCCCACCTGCAGTGCCACCTAGGGGTGAGTTCAATGTGCTGTCATCTGCAGTGACACCTTGAGTGAATTTCTCAAACTACAGCATATTGTGTGTGGTTATGTGTGGTGGCTTGTTATACCTTTTTCTTATGTTATTTATTCACCCAAAGCCTTCAGTGCTTATATTGGATCTATTAAGTACTTGTTAAAGATGTTGGATATTAGATGGTTTTGAATTTTTGTGAATGAATATTATAATTTATTACTTTTATTTTTAAACACATGAACTGCTGTTTAAGTAATGTGAAAAATATGTTCTTCAGAAAAGGATGTAGAAGGAAATTATATCTAAAAATAATAATTTTGGTCACTTTTTGAAAAATATGTTTCGAGTTGCAAAATTTAACTATATGATCCTTTATTGATTTTCCCCTTTTTATCAGAGCGAATTTTTTTTGTGTTATTATACATAAAATCCCTTATTTGTCAAAAAAATGAAAAAAAAAAAACACTGCTTGTTTTGGTTTGTTCACATTCTTAAGACCTTCCATTCCTTAAATCAATCTCTCTCTCTCTCTCTCTCTCTCTCTCTCTCTCTCTCTCTCTCTCTCTCTCATAATACTTGTAACACCTTATGAGACTGCAATTTGGCACTAGGGAAGTTTGCTTCAGCTTCACTCTTATAGCTTCTAGAACATGCCTGGTTATCACTACTCAGAGGTGATTGTGAGCACAGTGGTCAACTTCAGCATAACACTTTTTTATTATTTTTTTATTTGATAAATCATGATAAAGTTTCCCTCACAATTTGTGAAATATATACTCTGGTATGTGCACAGCATTACAAAAAAGAGGAACAAATAGAAGGTGCCATATCTACCTCCATTCGTGCATAGAGACAATTTAAAGACATGGTGAATTATACCCAGTTATATTTAATCGTCTGTGGACAACCATACAGTTTAAGAAACATAATAAAATACATGCTGTTAACGTTCCATCTCAATATTGAAATAGTTTACATAATAGTTCTTCCACAATAAGATTAAGCATCAATATGTTGTGTTTGTAGATTTTGAAGATGATGTAGACAGCCAAAGAGGATCAATACGTCCCCAAGAGGAAGAGGTGTTCCCCTCACTACCAGAGACCACACTCTTAGACACCACAGCCAGCAAAGATAAGGCACTCTTAACACATGTAGGGGCACTAGCCTCTAGGAGACCCCCTTCAAAACGGGGTGCTTCGCAGGTTAGTGTTGTAGAGAGAAAAAGGAATTGAAAAGAGCAATTTCCTAGGTGAACTTCATATTTGTACATTATGTTGCTTCCTTGTTACCCAACTTAAGTGATTTTTATTTTAAAATTTAAATCAGAATTTTTTTTCTTGGCAGTTTTCCACCATAAGCATAGTTGTAAAGCCATTTCCTCCTCATTTCTTACAACCCAGGATCAGGTCTGTGAATTAGTAAACAGTGGTTGCGAAACTCTACCAAGTGAGATTTTGGTAAAGTTATTTTTCTTTTGTTTTCTTTCTTGCAGTCTTCTTTAGAAAATGGTGAAGAGACACCAGAGACATATGTGGAGCGGTGGATCCAGCATGACAGGTAACCAGCATGCTAGAGACAGTTTTCTGACCAAGCTGCATTTTTTGCAGATTGGATATTGTGGCTGCTTTTATCTGGCAGATATTATTTGTTACACGTTCTGCCTGATTGTTTTGACTTTGATGTTCAAATATTTCATGATATGTCACAGACAGATGAGAGAGCTTGACTTTGAGCTTCAAACTGTTATGGTTGTGAACTGCAAGGAAGCATTTTGCATCTTGTTTTCATATGAAAGCACACCATCATTAATTTCATTAAATATGTTTAAATTTCTAATTCTATTAAGGTCCATTTTTCCCTTGTTTGCTTATAAAAAACTTCAGCATTAATATATATGGGTGAAGTCCATTTTTCAGTTTTTTTTTCAAAAAGCTTTTGAGAGAGAAAAAAAGGCAAAGCACATAATAATTTTTCCCTTGACTTTATATTGTTTGTCATTTGTCTTCATCTTCGTGTTCAGTCTAAACTGTTATGTTTTGCCTGCACAGTTGTTGCCATGTGTTTTTGCATGTAATTTCAGCGAGGACACGATAAAGAAAGCAAAGCATAAACGCAAGCCCCCTCCTCCCCAGCCTGCTGACACCAAGGTGGCTCCTCCTCTACCTCCCCCAGACTTTAGGTAATATCTCCATCACAGTACTGCTTGGCACATGCCATATATTTATATAGATCTACAGGCCTGCAGTACTACTTGGCACTAGAAATCAACCTTAACTCTTGGCATCAGAGGGTCAGATTGCAGGGCAACCCTACTCTCTCCCATCTGGTTGTCCTAGAAAGCAGAAAGGTGGATTTCTAGTGTGAGTTAGTCCTGATCTGTAGATAGCTTGTTCCCCTTGATTTACATGCATGTTCATGGACATACATATGTTCATACGCATACACGTGCATACACCTAAATATGCATGAATATGTTTTCACATTCTCCCAACTCCCTTATAATGTCTATCATGGTATATGTTGCATGATTCTTACAAGAATTGACTTGATTACTTTACAGTGCCTGGAACATGTGCAAATTAAATGGCATGGAATCAAGACAAGTTTATCATACAATTTGCTGCTTAAATAATGTGCTCATTTAATTTAAGACTGCATCACCCTATGCAGCAACTGTCTAGATAATTCCTAGTTGTAAACCGAGAAATCTTAATAACAATAAGGATTCTTTTCTTGTTTATTGCATGACAATATTTTGTGTTGATACTTGGTTTCTTGCCAGTTGAACAGTAGACAGGTAAAGTAAGGAGTTTTGCCTGCTGACTTACATTCTCCTATAAAATTTTTGATTATTCAAGTATAGGTGTTGGTGAAGAAATATTTACCAGAAACATTTTGTCAAGCCTGTTAAAAGTACTTCTGGGACTCAGCTGTTGCAAAAAACATATATCAAATAATTGATGATGGTAAAAGTGGGATGACATTTTGGCTGTTAAAATAGGTTGTTGATGTATAATCTTACAATCCTTAAAAAGTGCTAAGGTAGCATTAAAGACCCTTAAGTTAATTTGCCCTTTTTAGTTCTAAATAGGACTTCTTGCATTGAAAGGTGATCAAGTTGACAGGATGTTTTAGAGCATACTTTTATTTTTATGACTCTAAATATATCAGTGGTTTGCAATTTGACCTCTACACGACAGTTTTGTATGAGATTTAAGGGGGGAAAAAAAGAAAAAATCAATTCTCTTTCCATCCTCAGAGATACACAGTCTAACAAATCTGACTCGTCAAGTCAAGTGTCACATGCATCCTATGAGCCCTCCCGTCCACTCTTCCAAGGGTTAGCCTCAGAAATTCCTCAGAGGATCGACGACCAGGACAGTGCTCCAGGAATCACTTTGGTTTCATCTCGTACTTTACCAGAAGCAGGTAGGCGGCATGAAAGTGATATGTCTGCGTCTTGCAGCAAGTAATTTCCTGAAGAGTTATTAAATTTTGTGAAATCTTTGATTGTTTCAGTATCCTTTGTGGGTAAGAAAAGATATGTTATTCATAATTGTGATTATTTCTTTCTTTGTAAGATTCATATGTAGGTGTGTAAGTGATTGACTGAATGTGTGAATTAGTTGAGTAGACTTTGTGACAGAAGAATGTCGTTGATTACAGTGAACTCCCTACCTCCGCGGCCGCCCCGCCCCAGCAAGAACAGCGGAATAGCACTTCTTTCCAGTCGTCCCTTGGACAGTCAGGACAGTGGTATCACCCTCATCTCTACCAAACCACTGGACACAGGATACTCTAAGAAAGGTAAGAAGTCTGACTGACAGCAGCAAACAAGGAAGATTTGTCTTCTGGAGGTTCAGAATGACAATAGTGAGAGAGAACGCGCTGATGTGAAATTTATGGGGGAGGGAAGGAGAAAAAGCTAGAAAAAAAATACAATATTTTGACTTCCATTATGTATTGGGAATCTACATTTAAAATGTCTTTAAAAATAAGTGTCAACAAGTCCTTTGCCTGTCTCTTCTTGTCTTTACTACAGTTTTAAACTTGATATTTTTTAATATTCTTCAATGGATTATTTCATTTTGCTCATTTTAAATCACATCCAAAGTTAAGTTAATATCCATGCTTTTGCTTCAGGGTCTTACATGTTTGGCTATCAGTTTCGACAGAGGAGTGAATCCACAGGTTGCTAACGTTAATTTTATTGTGAAATTCAGTGGTTTTATGTTATAAATTAACAATGCATGATGAGAATGCTCGTAAATGTGAAATTTGAATGAAAAGAACTCCAAGGTTCAGGTTTGGAATGAGTTGCCTGCTTCCTCTGGTTTAATCTGTCTCGATGTGCATGAAAAGAAAGGCAACAAAGTCAAGTTTTTAAGAGAGGTAAATGGATTGACCAAATGTTGTTACAAGAAAGTGAGAAAATATTTTCATTTGTTGTCATATTGGTGAGATAGAAAAATGGAAAAAACAACAGGGAATGAAAAGCTGATTGAAATGAGAGACTGATGTGGTTTAGATACATTTATATCATGGATACGACTTGCATAGAAGAGCATGTGTTAACTGTGAAAAACCCTGTGTGGGCAGGTCTGGTGATGTTTGTGTGTGCATGAGATAATCAGCATTTTGTTGCCCTTTGTGGTGCTCAGATTGCAGTCTTCTAGGAGAAATTGCTTGGATTTTGAATAGGAACTCATTAAAGCATGGTATGCCTGGTTGTAGCATTTTAGGATCATTCTGTGAGACGCTTCTCGTCAAAGATGATTGCGGTATTTCCTTGCATAGGATGTTAATATCCATATGCAATTATGTTTCGTCACAATCTGTAGGGTGTTTTTGATGGATGGGAATAGCATTTAATACCATGTTACACAGGAATATGAAGCTCTAAATAGAATTTAGGTGTGCTATTTTGCATTTTTAACTTTCCGGAAGTGAACTGCATGTCTATGTCTGCATTTCTTGACACGATGCTGCGACAAACTGTGGAGTGTGATTGGTGCTTACATAATGGATGGATACCTCTTTTGTTATTATAAAGATAACTTACGAAATCAGTTTGCTCAGAGTTACTGGTTGCCTTCAGTTGCACCCTTGTAAATGGGAATCATGTATGTGGATGAGTGGCTGCTGTTTATGCATGATTGCTGTCAGTGTTTTTGCCATCAGTGTTACTAATATCTATACACCTCTCTAGACTGGTAAGGGTGCAGAGAGAGTTTGAGAGTTTGAATGTTTGTATGTATGTTTTGAAACACAATTTCATTTCCTCGTCTGGTAGAATTTTTTAGTCTATCCCAGTGAAACTTTACAAGTCAACAGAGTGGTGCAACAATTATTTTCAAAATTAATTATTACTTGAGCAAAATGCAATTGTGTCTGAGCATCTCCTGCAGTTTTCAATCAGTTTCAGTGAAACCTGACATAAGTGAAGACCTAAACATGTAATTGCTCCAGTAGGTAATCCACTCAGCCTCCGAGTCCTTCAAATTGTCTCTGTAATGCCAACTGTCTGTGCCTGTCCAATGAGGTGTTGCCATGGAGACTGTTGTTCCTGTTTACAAATTCCCAAGTGTTTTAATTTGTAGAGGGGGGTCTGAAAGAAAGGAAGATCACAGTATGATAGTAATGAATATTTTTACATTTTGCTGATTTCCAAGAAGTAAGATTGATCAACAGTTTGATTTATAAAGTGTGTTTGTGTGTATGCACATTTGTGTAAGTGTGTGTAGGTGAAGCACCACCTTTTTCAGTGACATGTGACTTGTTATATATTTTGTGGTTGGATAAAAAAAATAGACAAAACAATAACTAAAAAATTAAATATGGGGGAGGGGAAAGTAAACATTGAGTTTTAATTTCTAAAAAGCATCACCCAAATTACAGAAATGTGGTCTCTAAGATTANTTTTTTTTTTTTTTTTTCCACCTAAAATGTCAGTTGTTTTGAATGAATTCACACAGGCACTGTTTATTTAGTGAGCACTTTTTTGTGTGGATAATAAATAAAATTATCTAAAAATTAAATTGCTACAACTTGATAAATTGACGTATTAAGGAGGCTAAAAAAATAACAAATAAATATAAAAATGATAACGTGTGTAATGCTTACTAACTGGTGACTAATACAATTTACAGCCATAAACCCAGTGGTTGCAGATGACATCTCGGAGGTCAATTCTGAAATCTCAGAGTCTGACATTTCCTTCTCAGAACCACTCAGTCCAGGTAGGTGCTATACTTTCTGCAGAAGATGCTTACATCTACTACTTAGTGGTCACACTTCTGTGTATATTGGTGAATACTGATGTTCAGGGTCAACTCTGTATAAGAGGCTGTTCTATTTCAAATCCACACTTACTTGTAGACGTGCCTGATGAAAGTTATGACCATGTGTGCATTGTCTTAGTATAATCATGCCCTGTATATAGAATGGGGGGGTTGAATGTTTAAATTATTAAGACGAATGGCATGAGCATACTCATTTCACCAGTGGAAATAGTGGTCACAAACATCACAGACCACTCATGGGACATTTGAGATTGAGCATTATTTGGCATAGTGATGTTCCTTAGCTTTCAC
Source organism: Lingula anatina (assembly GCF_001039355.2). The sequence continues at coordinate 212,331 of NW_019775537.1, forward strand.
TGCATTCAGAGGTTAACTCAACAGGTTCTTATAGATTAAAACGAGTGTTCACTGCAAGCCAAAAAAATTCTATACTGCATCTTCTGACAGATGTCTTGCTCTTTCGTTCACTGCTTTCTGCATTTTCTATTTTCCTGGCTACAGCCTCATCAGATGAGGAGTCTGAGGAATGCGCGCCAGTCCTCACGCATCCAGAACTAGAGGAGAAGCCAAAGTTCACCAGTCGCCTGTGTTTGCGCCTTTCTTCCTCCTCCTCACTACCAGGTTCTCACTGCACTCATTTTATCTCTAGTTGATAGTTTTGTTAGCTGCATGGTCCAGTAGGATGACTGCTGTAACTGGGCAGTAGTCAGTCCTATGTCCTGAGTAATAAAGTGCAGGCCTTGAATTAACAACTGATGCACAACTCATAACATGTCTAACATATTATGTCTTTATCTTTGACTTGTCTTTCTTTTGCCAGTCCTTTTGGCTTCCTTTACTTCTACAATTATCATAGATAATAGTAGAGCACTGTTGTGTTTCTTTATACTGTTTCTTTACATGCATGTGGCTGCACAGAAGTAGAGATAGAAAGTAGGAGTTCACGTGCAAAAGCACATAGTCTGGCATAGTTACTAAACAAGTGACATATTTCAGTGATTTGAAACTTAATGTTTTATAACATTTGAAAGATTTATATATTTTAAAAAAGAAATTATAAGTGATCTCTCCTCAATATGCTCTTAGAAAATTTTCCACAAACCCCTACATAAGCCCAGTGTCTTTTTCTTCCACCACCCCCTTTTCAAAGTAAAACTGTATTGGACATTCATTATTGAATTTGCAGGTTTTCACAAACCTCAAAAAAAGGAGTTCTTGTAAACATCTTAATTGTAAACTGTGTTGTGGATAATTGCTTGAAAATATGACATACATAGTGGGGCAGTATAAACATGTACATAGTAGTTACAACTTCGAAATAACCAGCTGTGTTTTACCTCTTACCATGCATGTTGTGTAGGAGAAAGGAAGCAGAGGACTCTGCTCTCCCCACCTGCAGTGCCACCTAGGGGTGAGTTCAATGTGCTGTCATCTGCAGTGACACCTTGAGTGAATTTCTCAAACTACAGCATATTGTGTGTGGTCTTGTGTGGTGGCTTGTTATACCTTTTTCTTATGTTATTTATTCACCCAAAGCCTTCAGTGCTTATATTGGATCTATTAAATACTTGCTAAAGATGTTGGATATTAGATGGTTTTGAATTTTTCTGAATGAATATTATAATTTATTACTTTTATTTTAAACACATGAACTGCTGTTTAAGTAATGTGAAAAATATGTCCTCCAGGAAATGATGTAGAAGGAAATGATATCTAAAAATAATAATTTTGTTCACTTTTTGAAAAATGTGTTTCGAGTTGCAAAATTTAACTATGTGATCATTTATTGATTTTCCCCTTTTTATCAGAGTGATTTTTTTGTGTTATTATACATAAAATCCCTCATTTGTCAAAAAAATGAAAAACCCACTGCTTGTTTTGGTTTGTTCACATTCTTAAGACCTTCCATTCTTTAAATTTCCATGACACTCTCTCTCTCTCTCTCTCTCTCTCTCTCTCTCTCTCTCTCTCTCTCTCTCTCTCTCATAATACATGTAACACCTTATGAGACTGCAATTTGGCACTAGGGAAGTTTGCTTTAGCTTCACTCTTATAGCTTCTAGAACATGCCTGGTTATCACTACTCAGAGGTGATTGTGTGCACAGTGGTCAACTTCAGCATAACACTTTATTATTATTTTTTTATTTGATAAATCATGATAAAATTTCCCTCACAATTTGTGAAATATATACTCTGGTATGTGCACAGCATTACAAAAAGAGGTACAAATAGAAGGTTCCAAATCTACCTCCATTCATGCATAGAGACAATTTAAAGACATGGTGAATTATACCCAGTTATATTTAATCGTCTGTGGACAACCATACGGTTTAAGAAACATAATAAAATACATGCTGTTGACGTTCCATCTCAATATTGAATTAGTTTACATAATAGTTCTCCCACAATAGGATTAAGCATCAATATGTTGTGTTTATAGATTTTGAAGATGATGTAGACAGCCAAAGAGGATCAATACGTCCCCAAGAGGAAGAGGTGTTCCCCTCACTACCAGAGACCACACTCTTAGACACCACAGCCAGCAAAGATAAGGCACTCTTAACACATGTAGGGGCACTAGCCTCTAGGAGACCCCCTTCAAAACGGGGTGCTTCGCAGGTTAGTGTTGTAGAGACAAAAAGGAATTGAAAAGAGCAATTTCCTAAGTGAACTTCATAATTGTACCATATGCTGCTTCCTTGTTACCCAATTTAAGTGATTTTTATTTTAAGATTTAAATCAGAAATTTAATGTTTTTTTCTTAGCAGTTTTCCACCATAAGCAGCTCCCCAGACCCATAGTTGTAAAGACACCGAGCCATTTCCTCCTCATTTCTTACAACCCAGGATCATGTCTGTGAATTAGTAAACAGTGGTTTTCTTTCTTGCAGTCTTCTTTAGAAAATGGTGAAGAGACACCAGAGACATATGTGGAGCGGTGGATCCAGCATGACAGGTAACCAGCATGCTACAGACAGTTTTCTGACCAAGATTGGATATTGTGGCTGCTTTTATCTGGCAGATATTATTTGTTACACGTTCTGCCTGATTGTTTTGACTTTGATGTTCAAATATTTCATGATATGTCACAGACAGATAAGAGAGCTTGACTTTGAGCTTCAAACTGTTATGGTTGTGAACTGCAAGGAAGCATTTTGCATCTTGTTTTCATATGAAAGCACACCATCATTAATTTCATTAAATATGTTTAAATTTCTAATTCTATTTAAGGTCTATTTTTCCCTTGTTTGCTTATAAAAAATTTCATCATTAATATATAAATGGGTAAAGTCCATTTTTCAGTTTTTCTCAAAAAGCTTTTGAGAGAGAAAAAAAGGCAAAGCACATAATAATTTTTCCCTTGACTTTATATTGTTTGTCATTTGTCTTCATCTTCGTGTTCAGTCTAAACTGTTATGTTTTGCCTGCACAGTTGTTGCCATGTGTTTTTGCATGTAATTTCAGCGAGGACACAATAAAGAAAGCAAAGCATAAACGCAAGCCCCCTCCTCCCCAGCCTGCTGACACCAAGGTGGCTCCTCCTCTACCTCCCCCAGACTTTAGGTAATATCTCCATCACAGTACTGCTTGGCACATGCCATATATTTATATAGATCTACAGGCCTGCAGTACTACTTGGCACTAGAAATCAACCTTAACTATTGGCATCAGAGGGTCAGATTGCAGGGCAACCCTACTCTCTCCCATCTGGTTGTCCTAGAAAGCAGAAAGGTGGATTTCTAGTGTGAATTAGTCCTGATCTGTAGATAGCTTATTCCCCTTGATTTACATGCATGTTCATGGACATACATATGTTCATACGCATACACATGCATACATCTAAATATGCATGAATATGTTTTCACATTCTCCCAACTCCCTTATAATGTCTATCATGGTATATGTTGCATGATTCTTACAAGAACTGACTTGATTACTTTACAGTGCCTGGAACATGTGCAAATTAAATGGCATGGAATCAAGACAAGTTTATCATACAATTTGCTGCTTAAATAATGTGCTCATTTAATTTAAGACTGCATCACCCTATGCAGCAACTGTCTAGATAATTCCTAGTTGTAAACCGAGAAATCTTAATAACAATAAGGATTCTTTTCTTGTTGATTGCATGACAATATTTTGTGTGTTGATACTTGGTTTCTTGCCAGTTGAACAGTAGACAGGTAAAGTAAGGAGTTTTGCCTGCTGAATTACATTCTCCTATAAAATTTTTGATTATTCAAGTATAGGTATTGGCGAAGAAATATTTTCCAGAAACATTTTGTCAAGCCTGTTAAAAGTACTTTTGGGACTCAGCTGTTGCAAAAAACATATATCAAATAATTGATGATGGTAAAAGTGGGATGACATTTTGGCTGTTAAAATAGGTTGTTGATGTATAATCTTACAATCCTTAAAAAGTGCTAAGGTAGCATTAAAGACCCTTAAGTTAATTTGCCCTTTTTAGTTCTAAATAGGACTTCTTGCATTGAAAGGTGATCAAGTTGACAGGATGTTTTAGATCATACTTTTATTTTTATGACTCTAAATATATCAGTGGTTTGCAATTTGACCTCTACACGACAGTTTTGTATGAGATTTAAGGGGGGAAAAAAAGAAAAAATCAATTCTCTTTCCATCCTCAGAGATACACAGTCTAACAAATCTGACTCGTCAAGTCAAGTGTCACATGCATCCTATGAGCCCTCCCGTCCACTCTTCCAAGGGTTAGCCTCAGAAATTCCTCAGAGGATAGACGACCAGGACAGTGCTCCAGGAATCACTTTGGTTTCATCTCGTACTTTACCAGAAGCAGGTAGGCGGCATGAAAGTGATATGTCTGCGTCTTGCAGCAAGTAATTTCCTGAAGAGTTTTTAAATTTTGTGAAATCTTTGATTGTTTCAGTATCCTTTGTGGGTAAGAAAAGATATGTTATTCATAATTGTGATTATTTCTTTCTTTGTAAGATTCATATGTAGGTGTGTAAGTGATTGACTGAATGTGTGAATTAGTTGAGTAGACTTTGTGACAGAAGAATGTCGTTGATTACAGTGAACTCCCTACCTCCGCGGCCGCCCCGCCCCAGCAAGAACAGCGGAATAGCACTTCTTTCCAGTCGTCCCTTGGACAGTCAGGACAGTGGTATCACCCTCATCTCTACCAAACCACTGGACACAGGATACTCTAAGAAAGGTAAGAAGTCTGTCTGACAGCAGCAAACAAGGAAGATTTGTCTTCTGGAGGTTCAGAATGACAATAGTGAGAGAGAACGCGCTGATGTGAAATTTATGGGGGAGGGAAGGAGAAAAAGCTAGAAAAAAATACAATATTTTGACTTCCATTATGTTTTGGGAATCTACATTTAAAATGTCTTTAAAAATAAATGTCAATAAGTCCTTTGCCTGTTTCTTCTTGTCTTTACTACAGTTTTAAACTTGATAGTTTTTAATATTCTTCAATGGATTATTTCATCTTGCTCATTTCAAATCACATCCAAAGTTAAGTTAATATCCATGCTTTTGCTTCAGGGTCTTACATGTTTGGCTATCAGTTTCGACAGAGGAGTGAATCCACAGGTTGCTAACGTTAATTTTATTGTGAAATTCAGTGGTTTTATGTTATAAATTAACAATGCATGATGAGAATGCTCGTAAATGTGAAATTTGAATGAAAAGAACTCCAAGGTTCAGGTTTGGAATGAGTTGCCTGCTTCCTCTGGTTTAATCTGTCTCAATGTGCATGAAAAAAAAGGCAACAAAGTCAAGTTTTTAAGAGAGGTAAATGGATTGACCAAATGTTGTTACAAGAAAGTGAGAAAATATTTTCATTTGTTGTCATATTGGTGAGATAGAAAAATGGAAAAAACAACAGGGAATGAAAAGCTGATTGAAATGAGAGACTGATGTGGTTTAGATACATTTATATCATGGATACGACTTGCATAGAAGAGCATGTGTTAACTGTGAAAACCTTGTGTGGGCAGGTCTGGTGATGTTTGTGTGTGCATGAGATAATCAGCATTTTGTTGCCCTTTGTGGTGCTCAGATTGCAGTCTTCTAGGAGAAATTGCTTGGATTTTGAATAGGAACTCATTAAAGCATGGTATGCCTGGTTGTAGCATTTTAGGATCATTCCGTGAGACGCTTCTCGTCAAAGATGATTGCGGTATTTCCTTGCATAGGATGTTAATATCCATATGCAATTATGTTTCGTCACAATCTGTAGGGTGTTTTTGATGGATGGGAATAGCATTTAATACCATGTTACACAGGAATATGAAGCTCTAAATAGAATTTAGGTGTGCTATTTTGCATTTTTAACTTTCCGGAAGTGAACTGCATGTCTATGTCTGCATTTCTTGACACGATGCTGCGACAAACTGTGGAGTGTGATTGGTGCTTACATAATGGATGGATTTCTCTTTTGTTATTATAAAGATAACTTACGAAATCAATTTGCTCAGAGTTACCGGTTGCCTTCATTTGCACCCTTCTAAAAGGGAATCGTGTATGTGGATGAGTGGCTGCTGTTATGCATGATTGCTGTCAGTGTTTTGCCATCAGTGTTACTAATATCTATACACCTCTCTAGACTGGTAAGGGTGCAGAAAGAGAGTTTGAATGTTTGTATGTGTGTTTTGAAACACAATTTCATTTCCTCGTCTGGTAGAATTTTTTAGTCTATCCCAGTGAAACTTTACAAGTAAACAGAGTTGTGCAACAATTATTTTCAAAATTAATTATTACTTGAGCAAAATGCAATTGTGTCTGAGCATCTCCTGCAGTTTTCAATCAGTTTCAGTGAAACCTGACATAAGTGAAGACCTAAACATGTAATTGCTCCAGTAGGTAATCCACTCAGCCTCTGAGTCCTTCAAATTGTCTCTGTAATGCCAACTGTCTGTGCCTGTCCAATGAGGTGTTGCCATGGAGACTGTTGTTCCTGTTTACAAATTCCCAAGTGTTTTAATTTGTAGAGGGGGTCTGAAAGAAAGGAAGATCACAGTATGATAGTAATGAATATTTTTACATTTTGCTGATTTCCAAGAAGTAAGATTGATCAACAGTTTGATTTATAAAGTGTGTTTGTGTGTATGCACATTTGTGTAAGTGTGTGTAGGTGAAGCACCACCTTTTTCAGTGACATGTGACTTGTTATATATTTTGTGGTTGGATAAAAAAATAGACAAAACAATAACTAAAAAATTAAATATGGGGGAGGGGAAAGTAAACATTGAGTTTTAATTTCTAAAAAGCATCACCCAAATTACAGAAATGTAGTCTCTAAGATAACAACTTTCTTCATATGAAAATGAAATTGTATTTTACTCAGCCAGTCTTATCGTTGTGAGATTTTGTTGATTGCCTAAAAATATTGCACTACGACTTGTGGTTTGTGCTTTTTGCACATATCACAGTGAATTATTTATTTATTTATTTATTTTTGTGACCAATTGTTAGTGATTGTTCTGTGCAAATGGTTGAGAAATTGAAAAATTTTTCTTGTCAAAGTAAATATTTTTAGCATTTATCAAATGTGTAATAACCTAGCATGAGCTTTGAGTGGTGGACAAACAAAATCAGTCGCTTTCATGATAGAACACATTGGTACCACCTACTTCTATTTTCTATAATTTTGTTTAATTTTAAAGTTTTATTTAAATTCTGGGAAAGTCCTTATTTTTCAAATTATTTTAACATAGATAAACCTTTAAAGTATGTATAGTAGTCCCTCCCCCCCCCCCATCCATGTATTTGAGGTTTGACAAAATTCATTTGAAGTCGGCATGTGTTTGCCACATCGTACACACAATCTACTTAAGTTTATCAGAAAGATAAAAACTGAGTGTGACCTTCTAAGTGTTCAGCATATCTGTCAGAGATATGTGTTAAGTCAGTTCTTCAGTTTGAGAAACCCTCACCTTCTCTTTCCTTCTACACCAAGGGAAGAGGGAAAATCACTGCCAGACTGTGTATTTTATGTATGTAAATGGAGGGAATGAGTTGGAGATGATAATGCAGGTCCTCTCAGAAAGTTAAAGTTGAAAGCAGAAGATGTGATCATTGTTAATTGATGTTTTATCAAAGATGATAAGAAGAGAGGAGCATTTAAAAATAGGCCACAAGTCAATTTGTTAAGGACTGAGCTTGAAGTTTCAAACTGCCACAAATGTGTTTTGGCATCACTGATGTGTTTTTAACTTGGTTTTCTTTTAGACTCCAGTACCAGTGAATCTAGTCCATACTCTTCATCCAATATGTTGACAGAGCTGGATGATGAAAGTCGCTCCCAGACCTACTCTTTTCACACTGCTGCCTCATTGCCATCTTTACAGTCCACAGAGGTATGGGTTTATACACCTCTCTCTCTCTCTCTCTCTCTTTCTCTCTCTCTCTCTCATGAACATTATGATTTAGTCATTTTTAAGATACATTTTAACCAGTGCATTTAAGGTCTACTCCTTAGACAGGCATTTGATGATAACTGGTATACTATATAACATACGGTGTTATTTTCCCCATTACACATGTTATATTGTTTCCCTGTAGGATCTTTCATCCATTAATCCTCGTAAGATGAACCAGTGGCAGTCGGGTCCAGTAAGTGAGTGGTCAGTGGACCAGGTGTGCACGTGGCTCATGGCTTTGGAACTAGAGCAATACATAGCAGAGTTTAATGCCAAAGCAATTGATGGGACACAGCTGTTACAGTTGGATGGAACCAAACTTAAGGTAATACAACCTGAAATATTAATTGTGGCCTTACGGCAAATACCAGTGAAATGCAGTTCATTTTTTGAGTTTGCTGTTTCTAATTTGGGATAATAAATTATTGTGTGCTGGTGGCTCAAAGGGCCAGTAGACTTAAGGCAGTTTTTTTTTTTTTTGGCATGGACATTGAAGATGTGAGGGTAGCTAGAGAATTGGTTTCTCTCTGAATATGCTCATGACAGGGAATATTTTTGTTTTGCTCAAATTATGATATTTTGTGGTTTTCTGTTAGTCATTTTGTTTTTATGTACAGACACNTTTTTTTAATTAAACAGTGCCTATCACTGCATACCTTCTTCCCAAAATACCTGTGTCATTGTCTTGGCATTTTTCATTCATTGAAGTCGGCCTAAATGTCACTACATGTGAAATAGGCTGCTTGATTTGATCTAATTCATGGCAGTTTTACTTAACTTTGTAAAAGAAAGTGTCCAAACATTATTTGCAACAGCCTTATTTTAGAAGATAAAATATTCTTTTCTTCTGTCGTACTGCATGTGGTCTAGACTCTGAGCAATCTCCAACTGATTCCACTCAACAATAAAGTGATCAAGTTATCAGTAATTTCATAGGCCCAGAGAGAGTGAGAATCCAGATCATGGTATTCTTACTCATAGTTTAGGTGAGGCACAAATCTACTAGCACAAAGTGTGTGCCTTATAGGGATTAAAATGATCAAACAAGTAGGGAGGAAATTGTCTTCTTGCTGTTAAGTCATTTTTTAAAAATAATCGACAAATAAACTAAAAGCAGTAGAATGTGATACAACAATGCCTATGGTTCAAAGGTTGTCAGATGTACATAATTCCTATTTAATACATTGTATTATATTATGCTGTACTAACATTGTTATTTATTGCCAATATTTTACCATGAAAATGTGCAAATGGTCGATTAATTGGTTCTTGAACATCAGTGAGAGAGAGAGAGAGACGCAATCAGTGAATGCATTTCATATTCAAGTACATATGTAACAGTTGGTGATATTAAAATTAATTGTAGATAATGTAATTTGGTATTAGTATGTTCACATTAGTCACCCCCATGTGATTATTATGATCATTTCTTTTATGTACTTTAAAATATTGAACTTCTTGTAGTGTTGTTTTATCCAACAAGAGAATGATAAGAGCTCTTGTAAATGTATGTCTGGCTCTACATTAGTGAGCAAATGATGATAATCAGTTTGAAACTGAAGTCTTGATCATCTTAAGTGAATGTATGCGGTATCATCAACTTCTATGTAGACTACTGTAAGCAAGGGCAGGTTGTGATTAGTCAGAGGGGCAGATTTTAATTAGGAATGGATGGGTAAATATGTATGATATGGAATGCAGTGGGGAAGGCAGAATCTTGTACACCTGTTGAATGCTTTTGGACCTGTTAACAGCCACACAGATGCTGTAGAGTGCTGCTGGACACAGATGTTTGTTTCAAGCAAGCTCCATTTGAACTTGGCTCATACAGTGCAAGCCTGTATCCAGATATTTCAAAGGAGGGGTTCTATTTCTAAAAAAAAAAGGTGTACCTTTTTATCCTTTTAGCTGATTCAACTTGAAAAATGATATATTACCTATATCAAGCTTTGAGAGCAGTAGTTTCGAATCATATCCCCCCTTCCCTGCCTATGGGCCTGCAATGTAATTTTAAATGCTTATACTACATGAGATTGTGAATCCATTTTTTTATTTTATTATTTTTTTAATGCTAATTTAATTCAGATCAGCTAAGTCCAGGTTCAGATAGGATTTGCACCAACTTTCTATGTGTAAACTGGTATTTTCTCAGCAGTCTGTGTCCACAGGGAGAGAGGCATACTGGTCAGTGTTAAGGTGCCTTGGCCTGTGATAAGGGAAAACGTGGAAATTGCCATCAAGTTTTAATATCCTGTTGAAGCAAGGAGGGTTTTTTCTATGATATGAATTAAGCAATATGATGACCTGGTGTCTTTCCAACATTGATAATTATTAGGATTTTCTATTATGTGCATCAAGATTTTCAAATTATGTGTATATTTTTTTTCCTGGTTTTACTGATGTTTCATTACAAAGGCATCTGAACAAGTTTTGTAAAATCCTCATCACGGTCTATGTTAGCTATTAATGTAATAAGAGATGCAGTGCTCAGTGCAGGGCTATCAAAACATTGATACAATGTATCCTTAGGTTACTGGAATACCTTTGAGCCTTATGCATCTCAAATTTATATTTAAGTAAAAGATATGTTCTTAACCACTGCTGTCTGCTTCTAAGTGATGTACTCTCAAGATAGTTGAAGCTCTGATAGAGAGAAAGCTTTCCCATACCAGTATGATTTATCCAATCTTGTTGCAATATATGCAGACAACATAGACATTATGTGTTCACCATAATTATTAGTCAAAGTTCATTGAATATCACAACTCATTAAGGAGATGGGAAGTAATGTATCTCCAGTGAATAAAATATTTTCACTGAACATGGAACTTGTGTTGTTGTTTAAAGTTATGATGATGACTTTTTTTTTCTCCAACGACAGTGTGGATGACCTTACCACCTTCATTACAGACAGTTAAGTCCCTCTTCCTCCAGGATATTGGATTACATTAAACAAATTTGAATGATCCTATTTAAGAAAACAGCAATACAACATTTTGTTCATTCTTGAGACTTTGGCTTTAGAATATATGCAAAAAAGAAAACTAGCTACAACCTTGCTCTGCTTTCAATTAACTGTTGTCTCCATTAGCTTACTTAATTTGGTTACATTTATGTACCCAATTAGTATGAAAATACTCATTGATGGTACATGAGGATGCATGCATGTAACTGCCGTTCTTTAACATAAATAAGGGAACAATTGCTTGTCAGTCATATTTCAATATTTAATAGAGTTTTGTACTTTTGATCTGTCCAAAATCATTGAAAATGAAGGTCATTCAGCACATTACTGCAAAGAACATGGACAGCTTTTACAATTCCAGATGCCAAAATTAATTGCAAATCAATATCAACTTTTCATAGCATTAATCTATTTATTCTATTTTTCATTTGCATTGTTCATTGCTGTATCTTTATCCAGATGATATGTATAGAGATAGAAAACAAAATATGAAACCAACTTTTCATGCTGTTTGTTTAGCCATTCTATTTTCCATTGGCTTTATACAATGCAGCATCTTCATTCAGATGATATGCACAGGTAAATCCGAAATGATTTTTGTTGAGTCTTTCCCATGATAATGATGTCCTTTCTAATCATAATTTACTATTATTATTATTATTATTATTATTATTATTATTATTATTATTATTATTATTATTATTATTATTATTATTATATTTTTACAGATAAAATAAATATCAACATCTACATATATTTCAATTAATATTCAGTAAATAATAAATCAAATTGCTACCTTCCTCTCCAAAGCTGCAGCAATGTCAAACCAAAAAAAGCCGAGCGAAGGTAGCTTGTCTTGGGATAAGCGTTCTTCATTATAGAAGTCTCGTAATAAAAGCAGTGCTTGCAACTCGTGGCGAAAGCGGTGAAGTTTATTACTTAGGAATTGTTGTGAAATGCCCAATGAATCGGACATTCATTTTTAGCACAACTAATAAGATTTTCTTTGGTTTAGCCAGACAAAGATTTTCTACCATGTCTTTCCCAAAGGTTTTCGTTCGGTCAGACGAGGCGGAAAAGCTGCACATACAGTTAACTTTACCGTCGTTTTACGGATACAAACTAGACCTCGGCTTGGAAAGGTCCGTCGACGAGGAATTGGGTAAGGAGAAAAACAAATATCCTGACTTTTAGTTGAGAAATATAATACTTGCATCGCAAATGGGATAAGTACTTGGAGTTGTACTATGTCTTGCCTCACAGTCAGTTGGGACATGTTAGGCTGTCCTAGCAATTCCCTACGTCGCACCTGTATAATTTGCATTTATAGGTTGATGACGTTTTAGTCTTTGTTCCAGCTACCTTGGACAAATAAAATGCCCGAGCACTTAGGCATGTCAATGCTGCCACTTACACCCCATTTGTAAATGATGTCACATAGAGCCTCGATAGTTTATTGTTCCTTATGTTGGAATGAGGCTTTACCTGGGTAGCATGCACATGTAAGACCGAAAACTGGGGCAACATTATGTCTTATAATGATGTATCATATTGGAATTAGAACAAATTCAGTAACATTGAGTAATTGGTCTCTTGCACCCCTGGGCCCAATATTATGATTAATATTAAAAACATTCATTGCAAGAATTGCATATTTTTGGTTTTTGAATATCACAGCAAATAGGTTTTAGTTTCTTTGCTTCACAGCACAGCACAGTGCCTGACATGTTAATTTTTTTCCAGGCAGATGCTTAGATAGAATGGTGGCAAGTATAGTGGTTAAGGTAAAGAAAAAGGGGAAGAAAAAGATCAAAACTGAATTGTCTACAATAGCTGACACGCTGAAAGTCAACTTGTACCACCAAGACGTAAAGGTAGATGTCGCCACACTAAACAAGCATGCCTGGATCCAAGATGCTCTACTGGAAGTTGGTGAGACTAAGTTCCAGGTTGAGTTCAATCCACCTACAGTGAAATCCCTTCAGTTACCAGACCATGTGGTGGTCAGGCTTCCTGTCCACCCTAAACTTGATGTAAATTTTGCTGAAACTGACCAGTGTGCTTTTGCATGGTATAGAAACGTATCGGGTAGCACAAAGCACAACACTAATAAAGGGATGGCTATGGAGGTGGATGACCATTGTCTGGACAATAATGACCACTGGATTGAAGTTGGAAGGACTCTCAGATATGTTCCAACTAAGGAAGATTTAGGACATGAACTAATATTACAGTGCACTCCAAAATCTGGAGACAGAACTGGGAAGACAGTGACTGCCAAAAGCGAAAAAGTTAAAGATGCATACATAACAGATGTTTATCCTTTTGAGAAGAGACATTCTTTCACCAAGAACAACAGTGACCATGGAAGGTAAGAGATTCTTTATCAGATATCTTTGAGATTTATGTTTTCAAATAAGTAGATTAATCATTTTTGATAAATGTTATTAGAAATTAAGAGAGTTCATTAATTATTTTTCAGTAGTATGATGATTCCACAATTTCCAATTTCAAAATTTGATTACTAGTACTTGAAGAAATGTCAATCATTTTATATGTATGACATCTAATTAAAGATGTAATATTTACCCTTCTTCAGCTTTCGCATGGTAAGCTACAACATTCTAGCAGATTTGTATGCAGACTCGGACTTCTCCCGTGACGTTCTGTATCCGTACTGCCCAGCAGAATGTTTGGCCAAAGACTATAGATACCCCCTGATATTGTGGGAACTGAGAGGTAGGATGGGATTGCATCATATTTCTTACTTGTTCATATTTTTCTACTTGAATTTGGCACTTATGTTTTCTTCAAGAAACAATCATGTCAGCCGTAAGCTGTATATCATATTTGATTTGAAGCCTATGGATGTATTATTATAATCTTTAAAAATTTAATAAATAAATAAATAAAATAAAAATAAAAATTTTGATACAAATGCAGTTGTTGTGTTCTCTAAAAGACTATCTCAACTAACACAATAAGTAATTTTGCTACACTTCCAGGTCTGTGGTTATTTTGAAAGAGTCAGGTTTTTACCAATCAACATTTTTTGTTAGTCTGTACACAACACAATGTTCACAACAGGAAGTAATCAGATATTCCTTAAAGGAAAAAAAACAAACAAAAAAAATGTTCCCACTTCATACATATTTGTCTTATTCTTAATCATGTTATTGCAGACTACAATGCTGATGTGATCTGTCTCCAAGAGTTAGACAAGAAGCTGTTTCTTGGTGATCTGTCAGAGCAGTTCAGTAAACAGGGGTTCTCAGGTCATTTTAAGATGAAAACAAATGGCAAGGGAGGAGATGTGCCTGAAGGAACAGGGATTCTAGTCAGGAATTCCAAGTTCAGGTATGTTCTGTTACCAATGTGAATATTCTTGTCATTACCTCATGATAGAAGTATTCTCTTGCTCAACCCACTGTATTTATTATTATTATTATTATTATTATTATTATTATTATTATTATTATTATTATTATTAAAAGGAAGTACTGGCCCTAATTATAATTACCATGCAGATTTAACTTGTAGATTATATTTAGGTTGCACTGAATGTGGCTGTGATATTTTTTCTCAATTCTAGTTCATTCACCTTTTTATTTTATTTCAGTGTTTTAGAAGAATATTACATTGATTTGAAGGAGGTTCTAGAAAAAGACCCCATGTTTCAAGATTTGAAGAATAAAATTGCAACAAAACCAGTATTGCTTGAAAAAATGATGACTAGAACCACTGGATTACATGTAAGTTCATTTATATATTACTTTATATTTGAATATCCTTAGGCATGAGTATAATGGGAATTTATTTCTCTCTTCATCCTCCCCCCAAAATATAGAATCATAATGAGACCAGTTATGATATATTGATAATGTAAAAACCATGTGCATATCAGTTGCTATAGAAAACTTTTTATTGCTAAATTTTCTTTTAAAAGATATTTTTGATGTTTTACTGTTACCAGATTAAATAATACAAGCTGTGTGTTTTTTATCCTTTCCAGGTAGTGGTCTTAGATTCCAAAGAAGTTCCTGACAGAAAGATATGTGTTGCTACAACCCACCTTTACTTTCACCCCAAGTCTCCTAACATTCGACTTATCCAGGCTGACATGTGCCTGCAGTACCTCTCTCAGATAGTGAAGGGATACAAGGAAAAGGTAAGTTATGTATTGAGTACATGTTGTATTTCATTTTCTGTCATTAAGTAAAAAGTAAAAACTGGATATAATTTAAGATAAGACTTTTTTTGCCAAACAGAGGGTTTATTTTAGACATATCAGAATTTTGAGTTATTTCACTGAAATGTTTATTGAAGTACTTGCATATTTAAAGATTTTTTTCAACATTATCACATTTAATAAGATAAGAAAATGATTTAAAACATTTGGGTAATATTTACTATGTGTGAGTAAGCTCTCTCTCTATAACATTAAAAAAGAGAAAAGCCATTTTCCTGTACATCACACATTTCCCCTTTGATCTCTCTGCACATTTATTTCTCCCATTTGTTTCTGGCTTATTATAAATCTTTTCCAGTTTATAGTGGTTTTGCAATATGTCATAGCACCAGTTACAAATGTCAAGTGCCACTCTGTCATGCTGAAGTGATCATGTGAAACTTGCATGCAGCTGACACATTCATGTTTTATAAAAACCTAAGCTGGACTTCAGGGGCTTCTTAAGAATAAGACTATTGATGTTTTTTGTCTTAATATTTTTCATTTTTGTTTGCAAAGCCAGATATTAAACGTGGTTGAAACTACATTTTTTTTCATAATATGCCATATTCATACCTATTTTTATTCCCTCTCTCTTCCTGTTTTTTTTTTTTGTCATTTATTCTGATCATGTAGTCTAAAAGGGATTGACATTTCAGTGTAGGATTTGAAGTACATGCTGCGATACTTTAATCAAACTTGTTATTCTAGTGAGTGGTTGGAATAGGGTTTCTTGGCATCTGTTTTTCAAACTTAAATGTCAGTGTAAGCTTTTACGTTGTTGTGAAGACATTTTGTTTTCATTTGTCTTATATTTAATTTTCATTTTGACACCAAGGGATTTTTAGTGGCACAAATGTGTTTTTGTAAAATGGCATTTCATTCATAATCCTGCATTATGTTTCATGTTACTACATATCAGGTGTCAGACTGGGGTAAGTCAGCCCCATGATAATTTTACTTTTATATGTTTATGATTCCTTCTTTTTTGTGAATACTTGGACAGTCCATGCAAAATAGAACTCATTGTATAAATTGGTATTTTGGCAGCATTTTCCTTAATCTGTGTCTGTACTACCAATTGATTTAAACTACCCCTTAGTTCGAACTTAATAAATTTAGATTTGTGGTTTATAAGAAAAAGACCTTAAGATATCTTGTGGGCATCATCCCCCCACCCACGCACCCCAGTATTTGTACTTGATAACCATTACGTAACTGTAACATTGAATTTTAAGGTCATGTATGAGGAAACCATAAAAGATATGACAATAGATCGTTGCAGGTGAATGAAATTAAAATTGACATTTTTGTTCCAGTATTTAAAGGGATAATAACTCTTCGTATGAGATCTATATTTCACAATAAAAACATTGTGAATAACTCATAGAAATATAATATATTCTGTTTTACCACAAAAACGGCAGTAATAGCTATTATTCTGATATCTGAGCTTGTCTTTAGACCACGTGACCTCCATTGATGGCTATACTATGTTAAAATCTCTTAAGAGATTTTAACAAAAAACCAAACTTTTAAGAAAAAAACCAGGGACTAACTTTGAATGTAAAAATGGATTCATTAACCATTGGTAAGTATGGGAAAATTGTTGTTTACTCCAGGAAAATTCATTTTTTGGCCGAAACAAAGAGTTATTATCCCTTTAACATTTGCTATTTATTAAAAAGGTTTTTATTTCTTACTTATTGATAATAAGTAAAAACTGAAAAGAATAAGGTTTTAGCAGTTGCACAATGTAAACATGTCATTTGCTCTTTCTGGTGAAAAAATAATGATGACATTATTGATGTTAAATTTAAATCATGAGCTAATTTGTCACATGGTTGCAGAAAATCTCTCTGTATATAGGGCACCTGCTGGTGTGTTTACCTATGAACAAGGATTTATTTAAAAACTCCTCTTTTCTCTAAATAAAAAAAAAAAGATTTTCATGAAAGATACACAAGAAAAAATGGATGATCATTACAAATATAGAAGCTCAGTAAGGATTTGTTTGACAAAATTGCTTCTTGTCTACAATCTGCTTCAGTGATTTAAAGTCTTTCCTTTATTTTTCTTTCTGATTTTTCCCCTTTAACTGTTTTTCCAAAATAAATCATGGTAATTATGCATATTCACTGAATGGAGAGTCATTACAAACATAATAGCTCAGCAAGGATTTGTTTGACAAAATTGCCTCTTGTCTACAGTCTGATTCAGCAGCTACAAGTAATTCGATTTTTTACGGAAGTGTATAATCTATAACGTCTGGTCAGATTTCCAAGATCTTGCTCAAAGGAAGGGAGGTCAGGTTTCTGGAAATTTGTTTCTGAATGAAGGAAATGATCAGAATTGCATTTTCTTGAGAATGTTTCTTTGATTGCAGTTTGAAAGAAGGAGAGATAATGTGGGCTGTTTTCTACAAGTATCAGTTATTTCCTGAGAACATGTTTTCTGACTGTCCAATGTAATGTGATGATTTGTAATGACCACTTTCAGTTAGTAGGTGTTGAATAACAGAACACTCAGCCAGGTTGCTGCTGTACCAATCATGACATCCATGAATTTAAAAGAGAAATTGATTACTGGCTTTCATTTTTTGGTCATTATAGCAAACAAAAGCACGTTATTGTATCCTATCTAACCTTGCATTTTAAGTTCCTTTTTTTAGAAGAAAGATTTTTGTGAAGATACTTTATGGGAATGTCACACTTGTCATAGAAACATTCAGTGCTTGAATTCATTTCCACGCACTCAAACAGGCATGCTTGTTCATGCTTTCACACAGACATGCACATATACAAATACGGGCTCAGATGTACAAATGTTTGCACAACCTGTTCATGTGACAGCTAATTGCAGCGTAATTTACTCCAGGGAGAACATCTACCTGTGATAATTTGTGGTGACTTCAACAGCAGCCCAATCACCGGGGTGAGCCAGTTCATGATGCAAAAGGAGGTTCCTGCCAATTACACCGATTGGTTTGCTGGTAAATGTTTTAATGTTGTTCTCTCTTCCTCAGCCATACACTGTATAATACACAGACAAATTGTTTGTGCCTGGATATATACTGATTACTGTGTCTGTCTGTGTGGTAGCTGTCACTGTCAATGTCCACACCCCTTTTTTTCACCTTATAAATCCCAAACCATATTTTTGTTTTACTTCAAATTAACTTGTTTGGTAAAAATGTAATTTCTATTTCTTATTCCTTTTAAATTGTTTTTACTTACATTGGCCCAATAAGTGCCAAACTGCATTTTGTATTACTTCATATTAGCTGAGTGGCATTGTTTGGTTAAAGGGGATGTTCCTGTCAAAAATCAGCATGATCATATGATTTTATATGAGTTATTGTTTACTAGAATGTGCCTGTGCATATTTAATTCAGAGAGGGATGAAGTAACATTTTTTAATTTCTACATTATTTGTTTTTATCAGTTTTTCCTGATTTAATCAATTCTTTTAAAACCCTGTTTTATCCTTTATTCCGGTTGCATTGTTAAGTTTACTGAAAAAAAATTGGATTTAAGACTCAAAACAAAAATCATTATGTTTAATATTATTATTGGAGGAATTGTTACGACTTTTCATTGTTAAGTATCTGTATGTTTGCCAGTTATGCTGACTACTTTGGGAAGAAAACCCCCCCTCTTCATAGAATGACCAGCACAGATTTATTGATTTCAAACTCAGTCACGTTAAGCATTATCTTGAACATCTGAGGGATTAAAAAAAGAATGCCTTTTGGCAGTAAATGGATCCCACATCTTGACACTTAGTCCATACCAGCCTGATATATGGTGCTTGTCTTGAAACCTTGTGACATCAAAGTCTTCATATCTAAGACAGCAAGAAGCACTTGTTGTGGCGTTCTATGCTTGAAAGGTTTACATTTGTTTAAATGTATTAATGGTTATGTTTTATTTTAGTCTTCCCCCTCCCCCCCCTAAAAAAATAATAAATAAATAAATAAATATTTTTAATTACCATTCCTATGTGACAAGCCTTTATTTCATTATTCTTTAACTTTGGGCCACAGTATTTGCTCCTTTCCTCCCTTTTCTTGTACTTACATGTCTTCATGTTTCGATGTTTTGAAGTCATAGGTATGTTAACTGAAATCAATAAATTTCCCTTAAGGTCATTTTTGTACATAACATGTGATGCTATTGTATGATTTTTATTTTCAGGTGGAAAAGAGGAATATGTAGAAGACTTAAAACTGCGGCATGACTTCAATTTCACCAGTGCATGTGGCTTTCCTAGGTACACCAATTATGTAGGTGGATTTGAGGGCTGTCTGGATTATATCTACATAGAGTCAGATTATTTTCAGGTGTCCAAAGTAATACCACTGCCGTCACACGAGGAGATCACACAGCATGGGGCTTTACCTAATCAATGTTTTCCATCAGATCACTTGGCTCTCGTATGTGATATTACTTGGAAACAACAGAAATAGTATAAACGTAAGCATCGCACTTCCTACAGAATATATAGTATTCTCTTTGTTTGGGTGAGATTTAAAAGTGCATTGAAGCATTTGCAAGGCATCAAGTTGAACATACGCTGGAATCTTTTATATCAGAAAGTTACACATTAGCATAAATTTCTCCCTGTAAAAAAAAAATTAAACTTAATATTGATGTAAGTCAGTATTATTCTTCCGACCTGTAGTACCACGTCAAATAGGTTTTATCAATTCTTGCTGTTGCTAAGTGTTACTAAAGGAATAATGAAGTGGCGATAATGCTCTCTGCTTCAAATTACAGTAACATGCAATATGATGATCAAGGAAAGGATCACACTCTCAGTCACATTATACCATCTACTGGGCAACCTATGTAACAGGATCATTGCCTTTCTAGTTGTAACAATTATTATTTATCTCTCTTTTCTTTGTTTTCGTTTTCTGAATTTTTTTTCTTGAAAATTTCATATTGGGTTGGTGACTGTATGCGTTAACTTACGGTGTGCTGTAAAAAAAATACTGCAGCAACAGCCAATTACTAAGTAGAGATTCATATACCATATTTCAAGTTGAATAATTAAGTCATTATAAAATTTGCAATGAGTTATTTTCACATTGGACCTGATAATTAATATGTTGAAGGCATGGTAACTCAAATATAAGTTCATTCCCTTAGTCATCATCTGATAAATTTTATAGAGCAATATGCTTAACAAGCACACCAAAGCTATATTTTGCTTATAAGAAGAGTGAAAACACAATGAGAAATGAAAATGTCATTTATTGTAAAATAAAGAAATCAAATCCATACATAAAAACATAATCATGTAAAGGTCTACCAAAAACCCAATTTAATGAAGAATTTCTGTTCATTTTAGTTTCAAGACACCAATTAATATTTCTAAATATTGTGTAAGAATTCATTTCTACTTTAAATTTGTAGATCAACATTTTGTTAATGTTTGGTTCAACAGCCATTTGTCTTTATATTCTGATTAATCACTTTTTTGTCTTTGGTAGTTAAACTCTTTCTGAGGCAATGTACAAAATGTACAAAAATTTAATTTGTGTAAGAAAAAGCTATTTCGTTGGCAAGGTTCTTTCTTATATATACATGGCAACACAAAGTCTTGCTTATGTGTATTTACATTAACCATATTAAAGGGAGCCTAAAATGTATCATACACTTCATTTACAGCTCAATAAATTATTACTTAATAAATTTAATTATTAAGTTTGAGTATTATTTACACTGTGTGTGTGTGTTTATATAATTTTGAACCAGACATAATGTTTTCTTTAAGTGTCTGTAGTTTGAAGTATTGTTGAAAATGTTGACCTCCCCTTTAACTTATAAAAATTCAAATTTGATTCATCCCATTGATTGTGAATTAAAACACTTCAGTTTTTTCCCTGCTCCGCTTACTGAGTTTAGAAATCATGCATTTGCATCACGGGAAGATTTTTATGTAGTTTTTATCCTTAATCTATATCCCTTTTAATACAGTCTTAAACTTTTTTTATAATTTCAACTTTTACAGTTTTTAACACCACAACACTTTTACAGGTCAATTTACCCCCAAAATTCATTATTTTATGAATTAATGGCTAAATAAATTATCTCTTGACTTGATTTTCATTACTTCTAGTGAGCTCTGACAATTATCTAATTACTGGATATGCTTTTAGCCTTTACATTAGGTTTACCCAGTATGAGGTAAAAATACTGGAATATTTATAACAGTGGCATAGAGATCTTTTTAGACGCATGTCCTCCTATCCAGACTTGCCAATTTTTTAAAGCCCGGATTTATTTGTAATCCCCACATTTTGCTACTTCTCAATGAAGACTTTCTGCTGGAAATACTTCTATCAACTACATCAAATGTTCTTTGATTTAAAAATTGCAGATTCTTTGGTTGTCATCTAGCTTCAGTGTGAAGTTCTATTCTTGTCACCTGCATCTTTTGTGTAAGAACAGTCGTAGTCTGTACAGAGCAAATATGGTCACCTGTAGTACAGGGATGCCCACCACTCCCAGACAGGCCACTACAGTAATAGGGATCAGTGGTTTTCTCCAGTCTAGGAATTTATAGATGTAAGGACTACCATATGCATTTAGTCCACCGCTGAGACTGTAGATAATGTTAAATATGGTATAAACTGTCACAAACACCAGTGGGTACACCATATGGAGAAGTCGGATTGGGATTTTTGTTACAAATACATCGGCCAGCATGACAAGTGCGGTCATAGCATGGTTGTTGAATTTTGTCCCCATGAAGTGACCATCATAAAGCAGGGGCCAGTATATCAGAAATACCAGTATTGTTGCACTGAACGTCATGTTGTATAGTACCCAGGACAGCTTACAGTACCATGGGGTCTCCACCTTGACATTGGTGATCACCCTGACGGTGACGTCCTCTCCCTGATAAAGTCTGGAATCCTGGTCATGGGCCAAAGATGCTGACTGCTGCTCCATCTGAATGTCAAATGTTATGTCATCTGCCCAGCTCTCGCCTGTAATTTGAATCATTTCTCTTTTGATCATTTCATTTCGGTTAAATGTGCAGGTGTAATATAATAGGATGTAGTTCCATATTTAAGTTGATTGATAAAATGTCACATTTAAGATAAAAAAAGTAAATCAATGCATGGAGGAATAATTTTCTTTTGCCATTTTTTAAAGATTATTCTATTTCTATATTTTATGCAGGATATCTTTGAATGAAAATACACTAATTCATAATATAATATAATATAATATAATATAATATAATATAATATATATATCATCACAATTGTCACATTCTTGAGACATTCAAATGACAGGACACCCACCTCTTGATCTTAGAAGATAATGATAGAGAGTTGCCCCAGCGGATACCATCATGGAAGAAGTGAGGAGAATGAGAACCCAGTGGGTAAAGTAGACAAAGAAAACTGAAGGATTTTTATAATGGATCCCCTTCTCATAACCAGTGTAGATCAACCAAGACAGAAAGTAAAGTGCTAAACACAGTCTGTAGACTACAAAAGCCAAGGGAGGACATCTTTCCCACTGGAAGAGAAAAGAAAGTATATATTATAAGATGGAAAAAGCACTTCACATTCATTGTCAGTAGCAGTGTTCATTTATAGCCTTGTTATAGCAGGTGTAACTTCAACTTCAAAGGCCCCATTCAGAATGAGAAGATCCGAGTGCTAACTGGTCCACGGCTTAAATATGGCGGACCTACATAAAAAGAAGACCGCTTAATCCTGTAATTGTCTCTACGTCTCTCACAAGCCTTCCCACGCATTGTCCCTGAGGGGGCACAGTAATTACATTTCGACTCCATTCGACCAGATGCGTGAGAGGCAGAGAGACCATTACAGGATTAGGCAATCTTCCTTTCATGTAGGGTATGCCATATTTGAGCCTTGGACCAGTTGATACTTGTATCTACTATTCTGCATGGCCACAAATACAGCCTAACTCACCTATTTAAAATAAAATTTAAATTTCAAAGTAAACCTATCTGTTAATCATTCTTACCTTATCTAATGATGTCAGTTAGACTA
The DNA here is from genome assembly GCF_001039355.2 of Lingula anatina. The sequence continues at coordinate 235,619 of NW_019775537.1, forward strand.
GACTTATAAGCTATTTGCTGACATCTGTTTGACTCGAATTTTAATGGCTCTTTTAAGCTACCTCCTAAAGTCAGAATAAATTTTTTAATTCCATGCTGTTTGATGATGTTGGTCAGAGTAGAATTTGTTAAACCTTCTGGTCAGTGGTGCCACATTAGCAGTTTTGTGCTCAACTTGGACAAATAAGGCTGTTCATATTAAAAGTTATCGTCCAGTATGATCTATCTATCTAAGCGGCACACCTTCTCACAAAGCCACATGAACAACATAATGCACCACTAAGTTTCCCGACTTTATTCAAATAGTGTAAGTTACAAGGGGGCGTGCCAGACAATTCAGCTGATTACACTGACTGTGTAATAGGGAGAATCCCAGCTGAGGTAGATCTATCCTGCTATATAGATAACTTGTAATTTGAACACAGCCTAAAAATTTAATTCCTCCAAGGACAAAATAAACTAAATAGGACTTGTTTGTGCAGTAGCAAGAAGAAATGCCTTTGGCATGTTTGAGCTGCTAACTTCATTATCAGTAAAGAATTAAGAAGGATAAGAACTGCCTAAAAAAGGAAAACAGGTTCCAACAGTTTTCCACAAGCAATACTTTTTGATGCTCACTTAGATAACACTAAGGTCAAATAACAGTTGGGTCAAGGCAAATATGCAATGCTCTTCTGGGACTAGGTTCCAATCTTTATAATGTGAATATTCTATTAAAATGCAAATGCCTTTGCTGTGGATGTTAGCCAAAGTTTAAAAAGTTAGCACCCTTGAGTAATTATCACTGGTGACTTTTTATCAAGCTGGGCAATGTGAGCAAGTCTATCCTATCAAATATCTAAATTCTATATAAAGTTAATTTTTCACAAAACGTGATAACACTCTACAAATTGTTCTCAAGTGTAAGTACTTAATTCACCTTTCACATCACATTTTGTTTGGCAACAGATGACCTTTACGTGGAGACAGAAATTATCAGATCACTGTGAAATGAGCAGTCACAGCCAGGATAATGTTATCAGTGGTTTTGTAAGGAAAGAAACTGTTAGGAGTTTAATTAAGGTGTGATATTTTGTCATATCATGCCTCACATGTTGTTAATCTCCACATAGTATAAGCCAAATTCAATCAAATGTATTAAAACTGTAGTATATCCACTGAGATGATTTATAACTTGAGAAAGTCATTTTTNTATTTCACATATTGGCATTTTCAAGGTGTGACTTTGAAGTTCTACATGCTTGAAGACCCATGCTAGTCACATTTTCTGAAAATCCATGATACGTATATTTTATTATTAAAAATTGACGGTCATTATGCTGTTAACCAATATGTAATATTGCATCAGAATAGAAGAAAACAATTATGGGTGCTGCTGCCATGATGACCATTATGGGAAAACCATGTTACTTATGATTGCCAAATGTTCAAAAAAGAAATGCAGGACTAAAATGCAGCCTGGGTTGGAAAAGTAGTCTAATTGGCTTCTTTTTCTGGAAGTTATACATTTTCAAAGTGTGATCTTGAACTCCCATGGGCCTGAAGCCTTATGCTTTTTACACGTTTTACTTACATTGGTATTACCTGTTGAGCATAATTAAAATTTGATGTTGAATTTGCAGTTTAACATAATGTACTTTTGCATCAGAATTGACAGTAGCCTATTTTGTGCATAGTTATTTCCTGCTTTTTGTCTGTACATTTGACAGCTTTGCTGCCTTGTTTCCATTAAATATTGACCAGAATCAAAAAGCACTGCAGATTCCTATAAGATCAAATTTTTACAGTAACCAGGTTTTTTATGAACAGATCAATTATTACAAGTGTATCTAAGACTTGGGCTGGGTTCCCATGCCTAGATCGATCCATCTGGATCAGTCTAACTCCCTGGTAGTCTCTACCGAATCAGCTAGGTGGTAAAGATAATCACCCCTGTTAAAACTGAGCCAATGCCCCTTCTTGAACCACTTGCCAGGTCATATAATGCAAAAGACATTCACAGTTGGTCTGCGCTGGCCAGACGCAAACCCTGACATATTAACCTGATTGACTAGACAGTGCTACATGCTTATGAACAATTTCACTGGGATATTGATTTTTGATGCCATTATGGTTGCTAAATGTGCAAAAGTTAATTAAACATTTGGGTGATAAAAAGAAATATAAACCAGTAAACCTGGTTTTCAAACTCAACCTGTTTTTTAGTACTAAGATGCAAACATGTAAGTTTTAAAATAAGTTGAAATGTTTTTACTTTCGTATGTTAACGAGCAAAGTGCACAATTGGTGTTCACAAGGAAGTGCATGATGACGTTAACGGCAACACCAGGTGCTGATGATGATAACAACTAGATATGTCAGAGAGAAAAAAACAGAATGAGTGTTTATTTGATGTGTACAAATGCATGTGATATTTTACAAGATGAAATTTAGCATCCATTTGCCTTTTATTACTAAAAGCAAGTTACTGTATCAATCTTGCACTGAGTATCATATTTAACTTAACCAAAGTTCATTGCAAACCTCTCATTTTATGAGGTTGGTTGGAATACCACTTTACAAAAAAAAAATAATAAATAAATAAATAAAAATAAAAAAATAAAAAGATAAGAAAACTAGTTGGACTCTGGACACACATTATGTACCTAAGTTTAAAGGACCACTCCATGTGTTAGGACACTGTAAAGCTAGCTTGTTAACTATTCATACCAATTCATAGAATAGCTTTACAGTGGGCCTGAGGAACAGTGACATTGTTGAATATCCATCAATCAAAAAGAACTGCTCTGCAGTGAATCTGCAGTTGAATGTCATTAATCCAAAATGAAACATAAATCGGATTTAATTTCATTTACTGTATACAAAATGTAAATTGAAAAATAAATAATGTATTTTTAAAAGAAAAGATATACCAGATGTTTTGGTATTTATTGCTTATCAAAAATTAACATTTGCTCCTAGAGATATAAACACAATATAGTGCTTGTTGTGTGCCAAGTTTGACAGTTATATTGTATGTCCGATACCACTATGAGGACTGCGCAAGGGCTACACCAAAAATCAGCTTTTAAAGCAAAAAATTGCTGGTGCTGTGGCACTGACTTTCGATTGAAAGGTATTCGTAGTTCAAACTTCAAATTCCTCATCAGCCACTTTGCTTCTTGTCTCGTCTGCATGAGATAATGTCAGCACAAGGCAGGAAAGGCAGCTTCAGGCGGGACAGAGCTGTGACAAATGAGACTTGTGACTTCCAAATATGGAAGAGCCCCAAGCAAAATTTTGCCAAACACACCCCCAGCCTGACGCTAGTTTCGAGTCGACTTTTCTGATACAGGTTATATTCGAAATCAAGATCGAGCTGGCAAAACTGAAATCTAGAACCTAGGGTACTCCATGGGGTTTTCCCACCAATATGAATAGATATATATAGAGAGAGGTTCTTTACATGCATTTGAAAATTCCCCTCAGTCATAGGTAAGTCCTGAAGAGCTTCTTATTTATCCCGATTTAGACTTCAAAGAAAATGAAACCTTTAAATACAAGATAATCTGGATTCTGGAACATGCCTTCTGTTGTTATTATCTTCTCAGCCTCCTTGGGAATAGCCATTGCCAGCAACTTCTGTATTATACTCAACACAGGGCCATGATACAGAAAAAAACAGCCATTTTCTTGTGTGAAAATGAGGCAATGCGCATGACCGCAGATGTCGTTTATAATGACATATTAACATGTTATATAAAAAAATGGAATCAAGCAATTATTCGCGAGTAGGAAAAATTGCTCCAGAAAAATTAATTTTGGTGGGAATAACTCATTGAGTGGCCCTACAAATCAGACTAACTGCTAATTTTATTGTCAAAGAAGGAATCTACTTTTGCAGTTAAGAGTTATGGGACATATGCTTTTAGTCGTTAATTGTATTTCACTTAGTCTGCATTGGAACAATCTTTGACATGACTGCGTCCCACATGAGTCCCCCTATAAATGTCAACACCATTCAAACACCAACATTAAGAACAAATTCAATAACTTTCAGGGACTTATGAGGCTCTTATTCAAGTACTTTCAAGAATGTCTTAATTGAAAGCAAATGTGTGCAATTTACAGTCATTTATAAGTAATCACACCAAAGAAAAGAAGACTTATTATTTTATTTAAACCTTGTATTTTAATACATTGATGACAAAACATGAAAAGAATAAAATTAAATTATGTTTTAATAGGTATTCTCCTCTTCTGTGAATAACTGTCTATATTCAGGTAAAAACTTCAAGGTTCAAAATAATAGTTAAATTTTGTTGTATGCTGTAAAATGTAAAAAGCCCAGATTGTAGGCCAGATGTGAAGGATATGTTTATGTATTAAAGCCAAGCATTTTCTGGGTTGTGTACCAGACCTTTTAAATTGCTCTCCATAGTCCCCCAATGGCACTGTGCTATATGTTAGTTACCATATAAATACTGCAAGTACCACACAAAACATATGTATACACATGTACTGGTTGATATAGGTACATACTAATAGGCAGTCAAACAGATAGATATACAATGTAGATTTTTTTCTTTAAAAATAATTTATGACCCATAGTACACAGAGAGAGAGAGAGAGAGAGAGAGAGACGCATGTAATAGTAGGCCTACTATGCTGTAGTGTGCAAAAACCACCCGTTTCCTAGTTCATCAAACAGGAGAAATGACATTTGTGAATGAAATAAAAACTGGCAGTTCTATGGTTTTGCTTACCATGTGTTTGCGTGTATGGCGGGGGGGGGGGGGCATCTTTTCAGACTGGCGTATCTCTACTCGCACAAGTTACTATATCTATATATTAGGCAATAGCCTTCCAACTGGAGCGTTAAATTGGGCTGAGGATGAGTAAGTATGGTATGACCCACGGCCCGATACGGTGACGTTTGAGCCAAACTAGCCCCCAACAGCCACCCTCCGACCCCTCAAATCCCCACTAACCTGGCACTTCACGAAGACACTGGGTGACGTCACGTCTAGTTTCAACTTGGACAAAAAGAGTTCGTCGCTAATCACCTGTTGCCATCCCATTGTGGACTCCGTCATACACTTGCTACCTCGCGAAACCGACACACAGCCGCAACACAGCGTTAATAACAACTATGGGCTTCGCTAAATATATATATACCAACGGTAGAGTCCATATGGCAACAGTGGGGTACTCCGCATCTTAGTATAACCAATAGCCCCGGGGAATATTAATAAAAAGTACATGTGTCTATCAATGTACATGTATAAGAGGTGACATGAAAAATTGTCTCGTTATCAGTGTCACACAATGACACGATTTATTATCTTATGTGAGCTGTTGTGTATCAACATGTGTGGACTGTTTTTACCTATGTACTCATGCATGCTGCTGGTACATGCAGGCTTCAATGACATTTTGAAAGTGACTTGGGACAAGCGATCCGTGAAAACATGCGTGTTTATAAAATTGTCTTACAGAAATGTCATGACGTTTTTACAGTTGTAAAACTACGTTCCCTAACAATAACAATAAAAACCAATGCGTTGAATTTCTGTGCTGCATTGTCGCGCGCAAGAAGATTGAAGCCGTCTTTGATGATAGTTTCCTTGATACCAGTGCTTACGTATATCAAATCGGAAGAAGTTTTGTCATCAGAATCGCGTGATCTTCTGATTGAACTATTAGAGCACCACATTTGCCCTAACATAATACAGTAATGATGCATTACAAGAAAAGCAGTAAAGAAGCCGAATGGGGGCAAATCTTTATTAATCTAACATTATTACTAACAGACGTGTGCACCAATTTAAGCTGAGATGATGACGCAGTAGTTATTACAAATTGGCTTCATTACAAATGTCATTTCGCTTATAGGTGGAATTCGGCTCATTAAAAACCAAATAAGTGATTAATACTTGCCTGGAAACTAAGACGAATTGGGTAGAATAATTGGATTTTCAGCGCCAGGGTTCTCATGTATGTGCCGACACTACGTCTTAAAAGTAAAAATCGATATAGTTTACCTTAGGGTAGGATATCTTCCTTGTTATTGTAATACGATGAGCACTAATCTGTATTTCAACTACATTGAACATTCTGTTTGGTTGTTGTATAAATTATATATGGAGATCAAACTTTCAATACGCGCGTGCGCGCGCCCGTGTGTGTGTGTTTGTGTGTGTGTGGATCTATCTCAGAAAATGTCCCCTTGAACGGGGAGGAGGTTTATATTGACAACACCCAGTCCACATGCTGACAGGCCATTGATTGGTAGGAGCCAAGAAACCCACTGATCTTCCCCAATTTTCAGGTCTAATTTATTGAGAATAATTTCTGTTGCTATATTTGCTCTTGGCCTTGCCTATTTGACGGAAGCAGCGTCACTGGGTAGGCGGAGCCCGTTGATTTACGTTGCCACAGTTGTCTTCAAGAAAGTCTTCATAGCGCCATTTCGAAATACTTGTTAATAACAACATATCTACAAAGTAGTTAAGAAGGTGGAAGGGAGTAATAATGATGCAAATAAAGCACTAAATATTGGGTATCTTCAAATTCATTTCTTCTGTCAGTTCCCGCAGTAATTATTCACAATTCAAAACGTGAAACAAGAATATATGTGTGCAGTAATTTTAAGGGGTCTTTGTGCTTAATAAACTTTCTACGGAAACTGACTGGTGCCATGTTAAAAAAATTATTATCTCGAAATTTCGAGGTAGTATTTTGAAATTTGGACATAAAAATATATTATGAGGTAATATTTTTTAATATGACACCAGTCGGCTTCCGTAACTTTCAAATTTCAAATTGAAAATCACATTAAAAGTAGGCGATCGTTTTTGAAAATAGATAAACATGAGTGACAAAAGTTTTGGATCAGATTGAAGTGAGGTTGACACTGATGACCATTGTTTGACTATACCATGTTAAAAACAGTGCAGCTCTAAAATTAGTTGTTTAAGAAAACCTTAAACACGAGATCGCGCACGAACTTTATACTGGAGTGAGATTGGAAAGACATTTCAATAATCTGAAAACGTATTTGTGAATGAACTAATGAAGTGCAGTAGACATCAAGGGCATAGTATGAGAAACCAGATCCGGTTTATATACAGCGTTCACATACTTTTAAATTCTGATTGTGGTATAGACAAGTCATGCTTCTCTTCTCTAACACATCCATGAAACACCAAGCCACCTTTTGATTGTACATATATTTTTAAGTGCTTTTAAAGCCTTTTTGATTTCATGCCATCTCATTTACATGCTAACTTGTGGTCAGGTTATATATATTAGCAATACATCAGAATAAATTGTAAAATGAGGTATTAGATAGACTTAAAAATTACTATAACTATAACAGTAAATGATGCATTTGGTTGCTCTCGTGTTATGTGTGCGTGTGTGTGTGTGTGTGTGTGTATCAGTGCAGTCCCTTTTCCTTGAGGTCAAAAGGTGTAGCCTTATTATTTCATGGAAAAAAGATTGATAACGGGTAGGGCCTATGAAAGCAGATCACCTTTTCTAAGAAACTGCTGATGAAAATAAAAAAACTCAATTCTGCGTTGTGTTTCTAGAGAATTTGCATTGAGCTCTAAGGCAAAAACACAATAGAGGCACAATCAAAACCGGTACGTTTCACAAGTAATACCACATTTTATTCAATCATTTTCTTTTGAAACCCATTTATTCTTAAATTTTTTGGAACGCATGCCTCTAACCTCAAAGTCTAAAGCACGTGTCTTTTATNAAAAAAATAAATAAATAAATAAATAAAAATAAAAAAAATAAAAAGATAAGAAAACTAGTTGGACTCTGGACACACATTATGTACCTAAGTTTAAAGGACCACTCCATGTGTTAGGGCACTGTAAAGCTAGCTTGTTAACTATTCATACCAATTCATAGAATAGCTTTACAGTGGGCCTGAGGAACAGCGACATTGTTGAATATCCATCAATCAAAAAGAACTGCTCTGCAGTGAATCTGCAGTTGAATGTCATTAATCCAAAATGAAACATAAATCGGATTTAATTTCATTTACTGTATACAAAATGTAAATTGAAAAATAAATAATGTATTTTTAAAAGAAAAGATATACCAGATGTTTTGGTATTTATTGCTTATCAAAAATTAACATTTGCTCCTAGAGATATAAACACAATATAGTGCTTGTTGTGTGCCAAGTTTGACAGTTATATTGTATGTCCGATACCACTATGAGGACTGCGCAAGGGCTACACCAAAAATCAGCTTTTAAAGCAAAAAGTTGCTGGTGCTGTGGCACTGACTTTCGATTGAAAGGTATTCGTAGTTCAAACTTCAAATTCCTCATCAGCCACTTTGCTTCTTGTCTCGTCTGCACGAGATAATGTCAGCACAAGGCAGGAAAGGCAGCTTCAGGCGGGACAGAGCTGTGACATATGAGACTTGTGACTTCCAAATATGGAAGAGCCCCAAGCAAAATTTTGCCAAACACACCCCCAGCCTGACGCTAGTTTCGAGTCGACTTTTCTGATACAGGTTATATTCGAAATCAAGATCGAGCTGGCAAAACTGAAATCTAGAACCTAGGGTACTCCATGGGGTTTTCCCACCAATATGAATAGATATATATATAGAGAGGTTCTTTACATGCATTTGAAAATTCCCCTCAGTCATAGGTAAGTCCTGAAGAGCATCTTATATATCCCGATTTAGACTTCAAAGACAATGAAACCTTTAAATACAAGATAATCTGGATTCTGGAACATGCCCTCTGTTGTGATTATCTTCTCAGCCTCCTTGGGAATAGCCATTGCCAGCAACTTCTGTATTATACTCAACACAGGGCCATGATACAGAAAAAAAACAGCCATTTTCTTGTGTGAAAATGAGGCAATGCGCATGACCGCAGATGTCGTTTATAATGACATATTAACATGTTATATAAAAAAATTGGAATAAAGCATTGAATCCAAGTGCAAGGACAGTTCAAGCAATTATTCGTGAGCAGGAAAAATTGCTCCAGAAAAATTAATTTTGGTGGGAATAACTCATTGAGTGGCCCTACAAATCAGACTAACTGCTAATTTTATTGTCAAAGAAGGAATCTACTTTTGGAGGTTAAATATATATACTGTAAGTCTACTTGAACAGTTAAGAGTTATGGGACATATGCTTTTAGTCGTTAATTGTATTTCACTTAGTCTGCATTGGAACAATCTTTGACATGACTGCTTCCCACACATGTCCCCCTATAAATGTCAACACCATTCAAACACCAACATTAAGAAAAAATTCAATAACTTTCAGGGACTTATGAGGCTCTTATTCAAGTACTTTCAAGAATGTCTTAATTGCAAGCAAATGTGTGCAATTTACAGTCATTTAAAGGAATCACACCAAAGAAAAGAAGACATTATTTTATTTAAACCTTGTATTTTAATACATTGATGACAAAACATGAAAAGAATGAAATTAAATTATGTTTTAATAGGTATTCTCCTCTTCTGTGAATAACTGTCTATATTCAGGTAAAAACTTCAAGGTTCAAAATAATAATTTGTTAAATTTTGTTGTATGCTGTAAAAAGTAAAAAGCCCAGATTGAAGGCCAGATGTGAATGATATGTTTATGTATTAAAGCCAAGCATTTTCTGGGTTGTGTACCAGACCTTTTAAACTGCTCTCCATAGTTCCCCAATGGCACTGTATTATATGTTAGTTACCATATAAATACTGCAAGTACCATACAAAACATATGCATACACATATACTGGTTGATATAGGTACATACTAATAGGCAGTCAAACAGATAGATATACAATGTAGATTTTTTTCTTTAAAAAAAAAATTTTATGACCCATATAGTACACAGAGAGAGAGAGAGACGCATGTACTAGCACTATGCTGTAGTGTGCAAAACCACCCGTTTCTTAGCTCATCAAACAGGAGAAATGACATTTGTGAATGAAATAAAAACTGGCAGTTCTATGGTTTTGCTTACCATGTGTTTGCGTGTATGGCGGGGGGGGGGGGGGGCATCTTTTCAGACTGGCGTATCTCTACTCGTACAAGTTACTATATCTATATTAGGCAATAGCCTTCCAACTGGAGCGTTAAATTGGGCTGAGGATGAGTAAGATGTTGATATACTGGTATGACCCACGACCCGATACGGTGACGTTTGAGCCAAACTAGCCCCCAACAGCCACCCTCCGACCCCTCAAATCCACACTAACCTGGCACTTCACGAAGACACTGGGTGACGTCACGTCTAGTTTCAACTTGGACAAAAAGAGTTCGTCGCTAATCACCTGTTGCCATCCCATTGTGGACTCCGTCATACACTTGCTGCCTCGCGAAACCGACACACTCCCGCAACACAGCGTTAATAACAACTATGGGCTTCGCTAAATATATATATACCAACGGTAGAGTCCATATGGCAACAGTGGGGTATTGGGCCACTCCGCATCTAAGTATAACCAATAGCCCCGGGGAATATTAATAAAAAGTACATGTGTCTATCAATGTACATGTATAAGAGGTGACATGAAAAATTGTCTCGTTATCAGTGTCACACAATGACACGATTTATCATCTTATGTGAGCTGTTGTGTATCAACATGTGTGGACTGTTTTTACCTATGTACTCATGCATGCTGCTGGTACATGCAGGCTTCACTGACATTTTGAAAGTGACTTGGGACAAGCGATCCGTGAAAACATGCGTGTTTGTAAAATTGTCTAACAGCAATGTCATGACGTTTTTACAGTTGTAAAACTACGTTCCCTAACAATAACAATAAAAACCAATGCGTTGGATTTCTGTGCTGCATTGTCGCGCGCAAGAAGATTGAAGCCGTCTTTGATGATAGTTTCCTTGATACCAGTGCTTACGTATATCAAATCGGAAGAAGTTTTGTCATCAGAATCGCGTGATCTTCTGATTGAACTATTAGAGCACCACATTTGCCCTAACATAATACAGTAATGATGCATTACAAGTAAAGCAGTAAAGAAGCCGAATGGTGGCAAATCTTTATTAATCTAACATTATTACTAACAGACGTGTGCACCAATTTAAGCTGAGATGATGACGCAGTAGTTATTACAAATTGGCTTCATTACAAATGTCATTTCGCTTATAGGTGGAATTCGGCTCATTAAAAACCAAATAAGTGATTAATACTTGCCTGGAAACTAAGACGAATTGGGTAGAATAATTGGATTTTCAGCGCCAGGGTTCTCATGTATGTGCCGACACTACGTCTTAAAAGTAAAAATCGATATAGTTTACCTTAGGGTAGGATATCTTCCTTGTTATTGTAATACGATGAGCACTAATCTGTATTTCAACTACATTGAACATTCTGTTTGGTTGTTGTATAAATTATATATATGGAGATCAAACTTTCAATACGCGCGTGCGCGCGCCCGTGTGTGTGTGTGTGTGGATCTATCTCAGAAAATGTCCCCTTGAACGGGGAGGAGGTTTATATTGACAACACCCAGTCCACATGCTGACAGGCCATTGATTGGTAGGAGCCAAGAAACCCACTGATCGTCCCCAATTTTCAGGTCTAATTTATTGAGAATAATTTCTGTTGCTATATTTGCTCTTGGCCTTGCCTATTTGACGGAAGCAGCGTCACTGGGTAGGCGGAGCCCGTTGATTTACGTTGCCACAGTTGTCTTCAAGAAAGTCTTCATAGCGCCATTTCGAAATACTTGTTAATAACAATATATCTACAAAGTAGTTAAGAAGGTGGAAGGGAGTAATAATGATGCAAATAAAGAACTAAATATTGGGTATCTTCAAATTCATTTCTTCTGTCAGTTCCCGCAGTAATTATTCACAATTCAAAACGTGAAACAAGAATATATGTGTGCAGTAATTTTAAGGGGTCTTTGTGCTTAATAAACTTTCTACGGAAACTGACTGGTGCCATGTTAAAAAATTATTATCTCGAAATTTCGAGATACATTAAAAGTAGGCGATCGTTTTTGAAAATAGATAAACATGAGTGACAAAAGTTTTGGATCAGATTGAAGTGAGGTTGGCACTGATGACCATTGTTTGACTATACCATGTTAAAAACAGTGCAGCTCTAAAATTAGTTGTTTAAGAAAACCTTAAACACGAGATCGCGCACGAACTTTATAATGGAGTGAGATTGGAAAGACATTTCGATGGAGACCACCGGAATTCACACAATAATCTGAAAACGTATTTGTGAATGAACTAATGAAGTGCAGTAGACATCAAGGGCATAGTATGAGAAACCAGATCCGGTTTATATACCGCGTTCACATACTTTTAAATTCTGATTGTGGTATAGACAAGTCATGCACGGTCTTCTCTAACACATCCATGAAACACCAAGCCACCTATTGATTGTATATATATTTTTTAGTGCTTTTAAAGCCTTTTTGATTTCATGCCATCTCATTTACATGCTAACTTGTGGTCAGGTTATATATATTAGCAATACATCAGAATAAATTGTAAAATGAGGTATTAGATAGACTTAAAAATTACTATAACTATAACAGTAAATGATATACATTTGGTTGCTCTCGTGTTATGTGTGCGTGTGTGTGTATCAGTGCAGTCCCTTTTCCTTGAGGTCAAAAGGTGTAGCCTTATTATTTCATGGAAAAAAGATTGATAACGGGTAGGGCCTATGTAAGCAGATCACCTTTTCTAAGAAACTGCTGATGAAAATAAAAAAAACTCAATTCTGCGTTGTGTTTCTAGAGAATTTGCATTGAGCTCTAAGGCAAAAACACAATAGAGGCACAATCAAAACCGGTACGTTTCACAAGTAATACCACATTTTATTCAATCATTTTCTTTTGAAACCCATTTATTCTTAAATTTTTTGGAACGCATGCCTCTAACCTCAAAGTCTAAAGCACGTGTCTTTTATTATTTATTTATTTATTTATTTATTTTTTCATTATTAGGAATCTTGCCGCTTTCACCCTGACAAGACAAGGTTTTGTTCATGATTGAAGAGCAGAGCTACCCCCTCCCCCCCCCCCCCACCTTACAGGAAAAAGAAGAAGAAGAAGAAAAAGAAGAAGAAGGAAAGAAAATACACAACCTGCAACCACCTTTGTTTGGAGAACTCAGTTTCAGCCAAGTTTTCTTGGAGTAATAAAAGACTGAGGCCTTATACATGTATTTGTTCATCAAAAGTCGATCATTCATCATTTAAATAGTTTCATCGTAAAAGCAAATTGATCGATGATCATGACAAGTAAAGCAATTTGTTAATGCTCTCTAATAAGTTATACTTGATATTCTGGTATGCCTCTAGCGCACTCTCAATGCACAAAGACTATCTTTCTTTTTAAAGAGNCCCCCCCCCCCCCCCCCCGCCCCGTTTTCTTCAAGAACCATTTAAGATTAATTGACTTATATTATCTTGCAGTTGCTTAACAATAAACAAGTGTTGTCTTATTATTTTTTCAATCTTTGTCCTGTTGCCAAAAATATAAGTTCTGGACTCTAGTTGTTGGGCTTTTAATTTCTTAAAGGTATCACTAGTGGGAATCATGCTCGGAATCTCATAATTTCCTGCCTGTTTATGTTTCAAGAACAATTACACATCCCTGTTCAAAAAGAGGTCTGCTATTCATGGTGAACGTTTTTTAAAAAATGTAATCAAACCTAATAGTACGTGGGTTGTAAACGAAAGAGATTTATCCAAAACCTTTAAAAAAGAGTTCTCTAAAAAGTAATACACCACATGTTGTGGGTGTTATTCCAATTACTGTCTATCTCCATCGCCATGTTCATCATCATTACCCACTTCAGGTCTGAGTACCATTGATGCATTAACAGATTGCCTTCATGTGAATGATAGATTGCGCGTCAATTTGTTCTGGAAAATCAACCTGGCGGTTTGTGAATAATGATCGTGATTGCATATGCTAAACGAGTCTTAATTTTGGTGAACTGTTTTTTTCGCTGTAGTTATGTACTAAAATGAATTACAGCTTCATGTTTTATCAGCAACGTAGCTTTCTGAGCATAAACATAATATGAGACAGGCAAAAATCCATGGAATTGACTTTCATTCACGTTGGGGAAGACAGAATATGTTCTTCTCGGGCTTCCCAGCCAGTATTTGGCTAAAAGCATATGCATCGAACATGTCAGTCATCAAGTAAACGCAATAAATTAAAATGTAATGCGATGAGCGATTTGTACTCGAAAATACCGAAAATGAAGTGTTTTATTTATCACCACATGCGTGTTCTGAAAGATATTTGCTATGCCGTTGTAAAACCTCTATCTTTAGTTGTGTTCTTCGATGATTATATAGTTTTTTTATCAACATATATTATATATGTTAGTGAAGTCGCTGTCGTGCAGTTACGATTCCGAAAGATTTTTCTGAGAGTGATCCATTGATAGGTAGACATCAGTTTCAAAAACTGTTTTAAAATACTAGTAACAAATTACTGAGGACGGTTCGTTGACTACGTGGTTTCGATATGACAGGAATGGTAGTCCTAGAAATGGAAGTCTGGGTTCCCATATGATTAGTACAGGTTAGGATTGGTCGGAGTATTGGGATTAGTACATGGAACGAATCTCTCTTTTACGAAGTAATGGGAAAAGGACGACGATTCCTTACGGACTACCATTCCTGTCACATACGTTTGTGGACATTATTGTATAACTTTTCGTAAATGTCCTTAATGTGGTAATTATAGAAACACAAAGAATGATTCTGATCGACAGAAGTAAAAATCACTTATATCAAATATTTTTGAAATGAAGAATTTCAAAACAATTCCATTTCAATTTATTTCATGAAATACTGAATTTTGCAGACTAACCACTGATATTTTTTCTCTTTACGCTCCAAGAGAAATAACAGTCTTGTTTCGGTGCTTACCTTTTTTTTCTACGAAAGAGTGTTCACCTAAACATTGCCTCAAGAGATACTGAGTAGAATTGGCACTTTGTTCTGATATTTCAGTCGTACATGTAAGTAAAAGGGCATCCATCACTCTCTTATTAGGATGAAAAACACAGGCTGGATGGTTTGAATAACTCTTAAAATGTGAAAGTGTGGGAATGCTAAGATAGCGTGGTGAGAATATTACGCAGTCAATAGCATCTTAAAATTACAGAAAAGTTTTGTTTTTAGATAGCTGTTACCCGGGGTTATCTTTAACGTATTTGATTACCAAAAGCTCCTTTCACTTGCTGTGCGTAACAGAACTTTAGCACGTATGATTACTGTTCTTGGGGCTTCGAACCGCCAGGGCTTTGAAATTACACTCCTGGAAAAGTGCGGAAGAGATTTCGGCACTGTCAGAAACGGCTAGCCTCCAGCCTGTCGTACATCATTCTAGGAAACGGTAAAGATATGCAACTTCAAATAGGAACAGACAATTTAAGTCTCTTGCTGGGGGAATTGAAAGGAGGAATCTGTCAAGAAGATCACAGCACAGTTGATCTATTCTTCACGTGTTTCCAGGTAATTGCATCTCTCAGAAAGGAATGCGAGGTCGCGCTGCGCGTGGAGCCGGAGGAGCGAGCCCTGTTTCTACCACACGGACTGGAGCAAACATGAAACAAACCTTGTTTGAATCGAGCTGGGCGAACTAACCCAGTTTGTATTATGACACCCCTAGAACAAACTGACCGCATTGTCTTATGGGGGACAACTTTCAAAATCCTTACCACGATTGTTAATTTAGTTAAAGAAATTACCTTGAGACTGGGTCGATCCAGATTTTAGGTCAAAGGATAGACTTTAAACCGGGCGTATTTACCTGTCAGTTCTCACCTCTCTGCAAGGTGATGTAGCGCAAGACAGATGGCTTTGCTTAGAGTGAGGAAGTGATTTAAATGATGCCAATTTTTACATCTGGGCCTGCACAGTGAAGGGTAAAAACTGTTTTCCTAGATAAATGTACTGAAAAGAGTTTTATGTGCCCTTTCCATTAATATCTCTGCAACATCAACGGAATTAATTTCCCCGGCCTTGCTCTTTATTTGAGCTAGGCCATGCGTTGCACTATAAAATGCCATTTAATACTCAAAACAAATTGGCAATTCAATTATAAAAGGCCCTTTTTACTGCCGAGTGATTGTTTTTACCTTTATGTGTAACCTCAGTAACCTCTCTATAATATAGTATTAGTAGGCGTACCATGACCCAATCCAAAAACATCGGGTCTTTTCTTCAGGCAGACTATTAGCATTCAGCTCTTTGGAACACTTATTGAAAGTCAATGGATATGTTTCATTTGTGAAAACACAAAAATATAATAATAATAATCCATTTTATTTAGAACTATAGTACAAAAGTAATGTTTTTTTAATCCAACTGCTTGTGTCCGAGTATTTTCATCGAAATGATACAGAGATTGTGAACAATAATGCATTTTTTCTGTGCATGCTGCCAATTTTCGCATCTTAAAGTTCAGTTTTCTTCTCTTAGTCTATCTGTTCATACACGTTTTTTCAATTTACTATCCTTGCAAACAGATCACCGACAAGAGCTCTTGCTGCATTACTTACAATTCCCCTATGATTTGAATGATATTCTACCCAAATTGATAATATCTTACCAGCTGCAGCACTGTATTTGGTGTTTTGACTAACACACCCACCGGGTTTTGCTGATAAGGGGTGGGGGAGCACAAGGAAGAAAAGATTCCCTGCCTCTTGATCGGTTAAGCTGTAATACACCAGGGCGATTTCACTATTGTATGTAATAATATAATGGATATTGCTTTATTTTTTGTCTCGATTTCTATGTTGTACTTTGAGTTTGTGGGGGGGGGGGGGGGGAGGGGGCCTGAAGCAAAGGGATACTCTAGGGTTAGGGAAGAATAATAAGATGGAACATACTTACAATCTAAAGTATTAAGTTTAAATTTATTTGGTTAAAATAGCGAGCCCATCGGAGCTTTGCCAATGAAAACCTATACAAAATAAGAAAAAGAGGGTAATTAGAAGCATGAAAAAATGGCACACCCGTAGAAAAAAAACTGCCTACTTATTCAAAGCGATTTAAAAGAAACAAGATAATCCAAGGGGAATAAAATAAGAATTGAAAGGACAATGGTGAGTTTTACAAAACATTCCCATGTGCCTAAAAGCTGGGGTAAGAATGGGGCTTTAATGACGCAGGACATGATTTCATCAGACAAAATTAATTGATTGGTTGAAAGCGTGTTCGCTGAGATGGAGCAACATTGATTTAGAACTTTTAGTGATGATCAAAAATAGATAACAGGTAATATAATAAACAAGTAATACAATTATGGACAAAATTGTTACAGGCCTACGCTGTACATCACATTGCGTCATGGGCATGAGTGTTTTATTTTAACTTGACTCATTGCTGCTTGATTATGAGCAATAAAGCCATGTAATTTTTTTAAATAGCATACATAAAAAGAAAAACAAATCCCAATTTTTATCTTATCCCGGAGACACAAAAAAAATATATGGATAAATGATGGGTCGGAAAACGTCAAAACATTGTTTGAAGGCAAAAACGAGAAGCCCGATTTCCAGTTGTGACGTCGACATCAGGTCACATGTTGACGTCATGCGCTGCCATGTGTTCAGTTGCAGTGCAACCTCCTGCATTGCTGGTTATACTGTTTGTATGGATTTTAGGTGGCGACATCGGGCAATAAAAGTGTGATCACCCTGTAAGTTAACGTCCTTTTACAGAATTCCTTCATTTCTTTTTGAACTTTTAAAAGTCGATAGCTGTTTTTCTTTTATCAAAGGAAATAACAAGCTGATGTTCGAAAATAACTCTCCTTCAGTTCCACTAGGATACAGATTCATCAAAGTTGTTTTTATTAGAACATTGCAGGTTGTATTCATCAGATTCAAAGGCAATCGCAGTAGGGGTGAATATGGTATGAATATTCAATCACACGTTATCTGATAAATCTAGTACGCCGTGTTTCACTACTTATCAATCAAGAAAAAGGGATTTTAATTTTTTTTTATGATTTATAGCGCAAAAATGATAAAATGGCAGATAGCACAGGATTGTGTGCGGTCCCAAAGCATAATTATCTATGGACAAAATGCTCCACTGAGTTCAGTTGCAAAAACAGGAAACGTCAGATAAGGAAGTAACAGCGCGGAAAACTCATTTGTGGAAAGGTATTACATTTTTATCTCCTTTCATCTTGATGTAACAGCGTTCGGTTCGGCTGAAATATTATCAAAGCGTCTGTTTAACGATTTTCACCCCATAGAGGCGAGAGAACGCGACACCGATCTGTATTTTTGCGTAAATGGCGATTCTTTTTACATAATGGAATCTGATACCTGATATTTCTATGAATTTGTTGCAGGTCCGTAGCCAGGGAGGGTTCGGGGGTTCGAAAGAACCGCCCCTTTTGCTGGGAAAAGGTCCACTCTGTGTAAAATCTGAGCTAGGTACATGAAGTTTTTATGGGAAAAGGTCCACTTTTTCAGAAAAAGAACCCCCCTTTTGAAATTGCTGGCTACAGGCCTGTGTTGTTTTTAATGATGGACGTGATCGTGCGTCCAACAAAGCCGCAGCAGTACACCTTACATATGCAATGCTGCTTCCACATTAACCAGAATGTATTTCACTTGTTTGCCTGTTAACGAGTCAACTTGAAATGCTGGCTTATTTATTATTTATCTTCGTCAACTTTCATTATTTATTTCTTGCCTGATGCACCTGATCTTGTCATGTTACCTTATCCTTTTATCGCTTATTTTGTACCTGATGTCTGGGTGCGACACATGGTAGCTGAGGACAAAAAGATTTTATCAAATGTTTACGGGTAAATAGGAAAAGAAAAACGTGAAACGAATTGAAGCTTGACTATAGATGCACAAAACTGAACAGCCTCATTTTGAGTGTTTTTAAAATTGGAAGCAAAAACTACTGCGTAACTCTGGCAACAAGAAAGTTAAAATGATTTATTTCATCGGCTGTACTTAAGTCACCTGTTGGTTCCAAGTTCATCTGTATATTACAGTCGTTGTCACCAGAACCATCATTATCACACCATTATATATAGCGTCGTCTCTAACACTTTAATCTAAACGACAAGAATTATGCGGGTTCTCGGCTTATTATAGCTTTTGCAAAAAAGACCCCTACATATCAGAAGCCATTGTATTATGCTTTATTTCACAAATAAATGATAATTAAAGTATCAAAATACATAAACCTGGCACAAAAGAAGGAAAACGGCAGTTCAGTACACATGCGATGGCCTAAACTGCTGCTGCACAAAGCACCTGTCTGCGGTGTGCGGAGTAGGATATTGATGTTTTGATACACCTGGTCACTCTGTCCAGTGAGCCACTGTCCGGCCACAATGGCCTTTCTGAGACCAATTACTTCATATCTTGCCACTCCTCCATGCAGACTTTGACATCTTAACAATGCCACGCAATGGGCAATCTCGCTGCAATGTGTTGTACATTCTCTCCTATCAATATTGTACGTGAGTGTCCGTGATACTGCCGTGGCCTAGCCTACAGCGTGACGTGAAATACCATGACCCTTGATGACAGGTGTGGCATCATAGGGCACATAAGTTTATATACGTTCGATCAACTGCTAATGTAGGTTTCTGCTCCAGTAGCAGCCATAGCAATAATATTTATATTGTATTATATAGTGTGTTTGCTTGGAGCACGCGCTTTCGCCGACTACACCCAGGGCCTTAAGGCTGCTGAATCAGGTGTACTCGGCGTTATGCAGTGCTAGAACAGCAGCGTATTCGTTTTTATTTCTGACTTAGAAAAAAGGGAGAAAACAGCGATTTGATTGGAAGAGCTTATATAAACTCACAGCGCCGCTCGCAATAAGAGCGGCGTTCAGATTTGGTAAAACTCATCAGTCATGAGTAGTCTCTCAAGTCAGCGCGGGGAGGCAGTGGCTAGGATATCTTCATCTACAGACGATAAACAAGCGCTCGAAAGAGTCGGCGTTATCTGGAGGAGGTAAGACCTTATGTGACTCTTCAAAAACAATTAACATAATATACTGTGGTGTACATCATATACCGCAAGATGCATGACTGAAAGCGAGACCGTTACTTGTCAGTTACGGAGATTTGTGACAACCGATCGTTTCGTATTTGTCTAATACTGCTTTCAACATTATGAAAGAGGGTTTCAGTTGGATTTCTACTTTGACCGGGTAAGCCATGGTTTGATTAGAGCACGTCTTCCTATTGTCTTTGCAGTTATCGAATATTATGTAGAATAGCTATAGAAGCTTTGTACAGAGATAGTCTTCGTCATTTGGTTGATCGGTTTTTTACGCCTTTACTGCGCTAGTCATTAGTTGTGAAAACAGCGCTGTTCATATAACCAATTTATTCTGACTGAAATGTGATGTCATCTGTCAATTTTACTTTATTATGACCTTTTTTATCTGCTTGGAGTGTAACAATATAAATGTGTTGTTTAAAGAATTTCTATTTGACTATAGATATCTCTGTTAACCGCTAAATAATGCATTCATTTCTATTACATTATTGCCCAGTTAATGGGGTTAGGATTTAAAAAGGTTACTCTGTAATGGCCCAAAGCATTGGACAAACTCTCCACAAAATGTATGATTTATTTAGTTATTTATGGAAAATCGGGATCAGAGGCATAGGCGCCAAAATCGCCCAACTACAAATTATGTGTTCCCCACGTCTATTAGACGTTGGTGTATTCCTATAAGAGTCTCGAAATTTAGGTGAGCAGCCATTACCTGCTGAACCTTGAGTTTAAGTCTATTATTTTTCACTAATAACCCTCTCTCTGGAGGAGTGCATTTCCATGATGGATCAACAGGCGACTCAGCGGGGTTGCGAACACGGGTCATTCCACAAAAAAGTGAACATTGAACTACGTCAGTGACGCACAAATTGTGAGTAAGATATTCATCATTTTGGCTAGTGACATTATTTACGCTGTTTTATACAACACTACCCTCCAATATAGAGAAAGGAGTAGCAATTCAAAAGCGATTTAAAACAAATATTACAAATAATGTTTGCGTCTCTGACGTGACTCAAATATTCACTTTTTTGGGGGGATTCACAGGTTATTTTATGAATCTACTGCAGAATACATCCACTATATTAAGATCTCCAGTTGCTAATTGCCGAAGTACCTGTGTGGGTATAGTAATAACCTAAATTAAGTTGTTTGAGAAGTCAATTTCAGTTGCGTAACAAATATGAGGCAAATAAGGGATTGAATCGGTTAGGATGGGCTTGAGTGTAAGAAATGACGGAGGCACCTGGTGCCATGAACTCGTACCGACAGCCGTCTCCCAGAACAAGCAGCACTTAACTCACAGTGCTCACCGATCTTGTCTCGCCAAAGACAGAACACGTGCATGTTAACGCGCGAAAATATTTTCAAACTGATATTTTAAAACCACACAGGCAATAGTTTACACATGATGCGTGGTAAAAAATAAATAAATTGACTATCTGTTCAGCCGCCGGTTGATTTGTTCAAGGAGATATATAAACTCCGCATCTCCTTGGTTTGTTCAATTCGACATTTATCAAGTACAACTAGTTTCCGGCTCTAAAACATGCAGGTAACAATTCGTTTCCTGATAGGAAAGTAAATTGTCCTTTGGGATATGGTGTCTAGCTATCCCTGGCACTAGAGCTAAGTTGTTCTCTTGGGGTTGTGATTCCGACTGTTTGAAACGTGACTGCGGTACAGGCTTTAGGTACATTTGCACGGCAAAACGGCTATCTTCGCTGTCGACTCATGGCTGAAATCATTTGGGAATCTCTTTTCTAAAAAAACGTTGAAATTGATAGATGTTTTCCATCTAAAAATGTATTTTATATCTGAGACGGAAAATTACGGAATGTATGCCTTACTTCTACCCAGGATTCCGAAAAGTTTCGTGAAATGTCTTGCACTTTCGATTTGACAGCGATGATGGAGGTCTACATGAAACAACACACACTTCCTCTTACTTCCTCAGACAACACCTTGTAAAATCCATATAATTGGCATGTTTAGGATATTATCAGTGTTCTTCAAACTATAAAGCATATCCTCCAACATGGTGTAGGGATAATTTATTTCTAGTTGTTATTTATACTTGAATATAAATGGTCTATACTCCCTATTCGCGGTTAAGAAACTAAACCTTTAGCATAGATTATGACGCATGTAGGGTGAGGGGGGGGGGCGGAAAGGTCCTAGGGGAGTTGTCCAAATAAAATATTTCGTATTTTTAGGTCTTACGTTAGATTTAAACCGTGTGGAAAACAAGGATGTGGTAGGGTGGGGAAGATACAGTGAAGGCTGGTCGACGCTTTAGTAGGGCTTTTAAAACTGTGGAGGAATGTATGAAAATTGAAGCCAACATCATTATTATTATTCTCATTATTTTGTTTCATCGTTTATATATTTATTTATTTATTTATTTATTTATTTATTTTATTCTTGAACACATTAAGAGAACTTTGCTAATATATACATATTCATCATCGTGTTCGTATTAAATTGTCATGACGTTAACGCTATTATTACAATCCGGAAAAATGGCAGAGAAAATCTAGGGGTCAGCAACGCGCCAAGGGATACATTGTATCAGCCATGAATACGCTTATGGAGTGGGCATAGACATTGAAACGTTTCGAGTCGCTTCAAATTTCATGTCTCATATTTCGGTAATAGATAGATGGTAGTTGATAGGATCTTGACGATTAGAGATTTCTTAGCAAGTGCACCCGGGCTGACAACGCATCATTACACCAACACACTTAGTGACAAAAAAGGACGCGAAGTGCTTGTTTGCATGCAGATGAAAAAAAAAGAGACTTAACGGTATTTTGCCGTATGTCTACATTTAACTGCTAGGATTACCCCTTATTGACAAGATAATTTGATGGAACACGAAAATAAAGTGATATAAAAAGATACCTTTGAACAAAGAGCCAGTTATAAATATGTCTACCCTGTAGGGGATATTGGTGGCCTATACACAGGACCATTTCGACGGCTTGTTAGTTGCATTATGAGTGATTGGTTGACATTAAGTGGGAGACAGTTCACAAGGGTTCACATAATTTATTTCTCAGGTAAAAGGGTTAATACGCTGATGGAAATGTCATGAAACACGAGAAAGGACGCGATCACATACCGTAACGTCCCCCCTGGACCGGGTCACGTCAAACCAAGGACACACTTCTCAATTAGACTTATTGCTGTATTCAATTTAACGAAAAGAATTCAACAAACATTCTTAGAAAAAATATGTCACCAAAGTAGATTCATATTGAAGAAAAAAGACCTCGAACTTTAAAATTATGGTGAGCATCTTCTCCTATCAGATATATCTAAGTTCACTGATAAAATTTCGAACACACGGTCCACAGACTGGGTGTGGGGCTGGGGTCGAAAGAACCAAGCTTTTGGGCGGAAAAAGTTTGTTCTTAATCAAGATTCTAGGCTCGACGCCATTTCTCAAAAAGGCCCACTTTTTCAGAAATAGAACTCAACTTTGAAATTGCTGTCTGTAGCCCTTAGTGAGGACTTAACAATGAACGCGTATGTTTACTGAGGACTCGTTAACAAAACTGGGTTGAACCTTTCCGTCTGAGTTCGTGGTGTCAACTAGCGGTTTTAGTTTTAGCCTATAGTATTCATTTATTTTGTCCAAACACAGGTGAATAGAAAATGAACTCAAGGCTTAAACTGCAATATTTTCGCCTTAAAATCACGTTTTGCAACCTGATTAGGCAAGGCAACACGGTAAAAATCAATGCCCGATATTGGACACTCTTTGTATTTCACGTCAAGAAGTTCGTGCTGAGATTTATGCTGTTCACATTCGAACGGTGTTTTATTCTTTCGGTTTTAGTCATATATTGTTTGGTTTCATTATATCTAGGGCTAGCATCGATTTACGCCTAGATTAGTTCGAACAAAGGAAATTGACGCAAACTGTTTTTAAAACATTTCCTTCTATTCTTTCACCCAGTGGAACTGTTGTATTGATTGCGGAGCCTAAAGCTGCATTATGTTGTTGCGCTTTTTTTCGATTGGTCATAATGGAAGCAATGAAAGGTCAAATACCATTGGTTCTTGAGGACATGTGAGGGCACTTATTTAATTTGGAAAGAAAAACATAGACGCTCTCTTAAACTTTACGGTTTTAGGTCAGACAGAAAATACGATGTTCCGACTGAACGCCGCAGGCAGTGTGATACCTGGTTAAGAAAGCCCAGGTAAGTTTTACGACAGCGTCGCTGTTTAAGCTGCGTTCAGTAACAAATGTAAAGGTATTTTTTTAGTTCTGCGTAGACAGCTGCTCCACTTGTTATCCACGTAAAAAATCCACAAATACCACATCAGCTGGCATTTGAGAAAGTAATTTGGCATTTCAACGGTCCATCAACTGATTATGGAGTAAGCAGCTCATCTACCATTGATTAAATAACTGAGATTAGTCCTTGTCACCTGCCGTCTGTTAGGCTGGCGGGAAGGTGATTACAATGCTGATGGCAGCAGGAACGCGGTGGTGAGTGTTCTCGGTGCTGGGTTGCCTTTATGTTTGGATTCTTTGATTTCCTACTTGAACTCTGATTAAACCTTGTCCGTGGTGTAAGTTTCTCACAAGGGAACTAGATTACGTTATTTCTCTGTAGAATTTTACATTAGCTTCATATGCTATTATTGGAGTTTGCATTTAACAACAAAAATATGTATAGCGGTGACTTCGAAAGAAGTTCGTGTTGGATACAATATTATTATTATTATTATTATTTAAAATTTTATGATCAGATTCAAAATCTTTTCTCGTTTTCTTCACTGACACCTTAGCACAACCTTAGTCATAAAAATACTGTTTTGAAAAGTGCACATAAGTTTGGTATGTCAAATATAGCATTTATAGAAAAAAAACAAATTGCATATGAAGATTTGGTGTTTTTCTGATGTTTGGACTGGAAAAAATGCTTTACTAATAGGTTTGCCTTTAAATAAATATATTTAGTTAATTCCCTTGCGAATGTGCAAGGATGTGAGTGACCAGAGACCTTCTTAAACCACACAAAATGTATGACTAAGTTATAGTAATAAATAAATTGTTGTCGCTCAAGTGGGTTTAAGTTCTGGCGACGAAGACGAGATGTTTTTTTTTTTATTCAGAGCTTTATCAGCGATTTTACGTGGGATTTGGTAAAGTTATATAACTTTTGTCGTCTGTTTATATAAACATAAATACTATGTGTTGGTGAAAAAGTGTAAAACCTAAAGTAATTTTACTGAATATTCATAGCGCAGAAGTAGGTAATTCATTTTATCAGTCACTCGTACCTCTACGTAAAAATACACACGCACTAATTATAATGTGGAAAGAATACATTTGTCAAAGTGAGCAGAGTGCTTAAAATATATTACACTTTATCTGTCTGAAAAGCAAACCAAATACATTAAATGTCAACTTGTATGCGCAAATGCCACTATGATAAGCTTTGTAATAGCATCTCCAATACCTCTCTCGTTTCTGTAATATGCAGGGATTCCACATCATTTAGATACATTATCGTTAAAAGGGATAACTCGTTTTTTAATTAAACCGAGTAAGAGGTTATCAGAGAGCTTTTGTCAAATTGATTTTGTCGTATTGACATTAAACCTCACTTATTTACTTTCGAATGAAGTGCAAATAGACCAGCATATGCCAAGAGAAATCTAAATTTGCCGGAATTGGAAAGCATTCACGTTTTTCATTTCCATAATTCCATGGATGCCAGCTTGAAGCAGACGTCAATGGGGGATTAAGTAATGTTCGCTGAATACAGGTCCAAAAGGCTTTGCTTTGCTTTCACAACTTAGATTCAACGACTCAGGGCCTAAACATGCCGCCCTGCCTGGACGTGATAAACACTCGACAAACCTGACAAAAGTATGCAATGGAAACCACTCCAGATCGTAGCTGAAACTGCATAACCAGCACCTGTATGTCACAGGCCAGAATATTACCCGCAAGACATCCAATGCTGTCTGAGTTGTGGACGGTAGGGTGGTAACCGTTGGAACGGTAAGGATGCAGGCAGACTTGGTGTAGGATGAGAACGTTGTCACGTTGTTCTGGCAAGCTATTTAGGGAAATGTTGCATGCATACATTAGCTTTGACATATATATATATATATATATATATATATATATATATATATATATATATATTTGGTGTACAGTTTGCCGTAACGCTGTTGCAAAATTTTCATGCATTTGAACTGGTCGCTGCCCTGTGCGCTGTTTACATGTGGGTATGGTGATTTAACTCTGACATCGTTCAGGTCCTAAATCTTTATAGTGATGGCATTGCAAGTGGTTGAGGCCATATCTCTAATGTCAGAAGATGATGTGCGGGGTGACACGCATGTATCAAGCAGTCGCGTATTATTTGAATATTTTTCATATAATCGTACTTATGAATCCCCCCCTCCGCCGTTGACCCGTGACTATACCTATGGCAGCGTCTCACTGGTGTTTTAACCCATTTGCTTTACGTTCCCCTTGGGCAAAGCTCAATAGAAACAATACAAACCTTATTGCACAAAGTACCAATGATTAATAATCACCCAGCGCTTTGGCAGATATTAAAACAATAGGCAGAAATGTCAGGTGGTTAGTCGCCCGCTTAATTGTATCATCATTAATAATAGCCGAGAACTAATTTGAACACATGCGCCCAACTCCGCTGTCAGACACAGGCATTTTAATATTCAGTGAACTCAATACCTGAAATGTTCGTCAAATTTCTCTCTGCATGCTGAGATTGCGATGTGTATACATTTACCATGACTCAAACCATTATTTTCTAATCAAAGCGACCTTTATTGAGTTGCAGTTCTGTGTGACGTTGGCGTAAAATAATAACTCTGGACACTGCCAATTCTCTTCATTTCAGATGCAAACTTAATTTTTTCAGTTACGCAGCAGAAAAAGGAGTATAGGTGTTAGGTTGAACATAAATCAAGTTAGTATTTTTCTCCATCCAAGTAATCCCTGGTGGGACGGTTAAGGAAACAGCGTGAAAAACAATCAGTCATTATTCAGTCGTAGATATACCTGGAGGAATTACTAAGGTCCACCGAGAAATGGGATATTGTATACCGTATATTTCTCACAGACAAAACAGCTTGAACAAGTTAGGTCAATCTCCGCTATTGCCAGTGGTTTGGAGGGTTCACATCCGTCAATAGTTGATCAAAAGTTCTGTCTGGTTATTTTCTTCAATTGTAGCCATTTTGTATTTTCTCTTTTCTCAGACTGAAATTTGCAAGTCTTTAAAAACGTTAAAAATATAGAAATGCAGGTATTGTAAATTCTACAATAATTTAAAATATGAGAGAAATATCGGTAGTGATGAGATATAACTCTCCTAGAATTGAGTAATAGCAGCAGAAGTATGTATTGATAATTCAAAATTGGCGACACCCAAGATGGCAAACGTTAAGCACAGAATATAATCTAAATTACATTTGCATCTTATCTAAACAAACATATATCCTGCTAGGAAATTTGTCAAACACTTGTGAAAGTATTCACGAGGCAAGAATGTTACATAGGTAATGAGACTTTGTGTACTTTTTAATACATGATAATGGCATTTCATTTTGGATAGTGTTAAGTGTTTAATTTTTCATTAAGGTGGCACTGGCCTTGTCTATTACCCAGTCGGTAAAATAGAATTAAAATATACAGATCGGAAGAAAGCATCGTATGTATAGGAGCTAGATAATTGTTTTAGCCTTGTCTTCAACTTGGCTGTCTCGCAGACAGATGGGGCAACATCTCCATATCAAGGCATAATCTCTGTATGTATCTCTGCGTTTTGAACTTATGTGATCATTTGTAAAATCTGGCGTTACTATTGCTAGTGAAGTAAGCGCATTTTTGTTAAAACCCATATGAAGAGGCTGTATTTATGAAACTATCTAATCCATGAACCATGACATTTGGCTGTTGTAATTGATTTTGAGTCGAATTTTTCTGTCTAAGAGACGAAGATAAGCACATTGTTGCACAGAATGTAGTATATGATCCGTATATCTGGTGGCATGTGATCAATACTTGGAAAACTCAATGTACTTCATGTTGGTGCCTCATGTAGCATGGGGCGGGTAATGATGTACAACCATATTACTGTTGGGTTAAATTTACTGGAAGTCATTTAGATAAGCTTTGAAAAATGAGACAGTTAGGCAACAACAGGCCGCCAGGATTCATTCGTGTGTTACATTAAGAGGGCCAGTTCACCCATGATTTCCCTAATGTGCAGTGAAACATGTAGTTCGTTTAATATCTCCCTTTTGTGCTTAAATTGGGGATATCACCCGTTTCATCTGTAATGGTTTGTTAAGGTAATTTCATGTCATTTGTTCCCTTTGCTGATCTGTTAAACGCAATGGCATTAGCACCTTGTGCAATATAGCGCGTTCATGATGATGTCTTTAATGTCTCTACGCTCCAAGGAGATGTAGACAGCCTTGTGTTTCATATGTGCCAATCTCATATCTAAACAGTTCACTAGACCGTGAAACACTAACCTACACGAAGGTCTAGAGACGGACACAGTGAAATCTGCCAAAGAGACGATTATAGTGAAGGTTTTGTGGATTGATGTAAAAAAATATCAATCATCTGCAACGCGCTTTTACTATATAGCCTAGAAAATGAGTGAACCTTGATGTCACACCTCACAAGGAAAATCCTATAGAGTATTATCGAGGGCTTCGTAATCATTGTTTTCGTGACGTGGGCAGTAACATGATTACACGCTCTATTGATTTGTCTCAGACAAAATACATTTGAAATGAAGTAATTCATAGCCGAAAAGAGGTTCTTACAGATCTACGTTATTTTGAATTGATAAGAGAATTGTGAAAGCACGAGTTTCAAACCCCTTGCGATTCCGTCGATGACATAACAAATCCGTCTCGTATTCGATTTTATTAGGAGCCAAGCTAAGAGACCGCCCAATCATTTTCGTACTGGAGATAAATTAAAGTGATATGACGGTTTTGTCTCTAAGCGCGATAATGGACTTTTCATGGCATGTAAGTAACGAACACAGGGACAGAGTAACACTTTTTTTGCAACTTGACTCTCGGATCTTCAACGATTTTAGATTAATTAAAAAGATATGTACCAACCCTTCTGGAATCTCAGCCTTGCCAGCGTTCATTTTGGGTATTCGATCTTATTAGTTTGACTTACCGATAAACGTAGACTACATTTGTCATATAGACGAACATTAGTGGAGATTTATACTGTATCTTATGTTTTCGTCATCGAACAATATGCGCCCTGGAATATTTTATCTATGAACCGCTTATTATAAAATATTTATTCTCTGTCACGCGACTTATTGAATACGCACTTGCATTAGTCCACTTTGCTTTCTGTAGTATAGGGTCGGACTTTATATTACTGACTTTCATGTTTCATTTGTTTTACTGGCAATCGATACGGCCATACCAATGTGGCCATCTAGATAACAGATAACAAAAATGATGTCGATAGCCTGCATAGATGCATCTTTCGACTAATGTGTTTGATGCACCGCACTGTCGCAGCACGGCTTATAAAAATGTCGTTCGATTGGTCTTAAATCATATCAGGTTGCATTTAATTAAAACATCGAAGACTTCAAATGTTTGGTGATAAAAACCACCTTCGCAGTAGTGAATCTTGGCATGATTCGAAAAAAAAAATGCCCAAATCAAGTTTTGGCCAAAGTTAAATTCTGTTTATTAAATGTGGAGTAGTAGATTCCGATGCTGCAGCACATTTTTCTCTCTGTGCCTATAGTTCAGTCTTTCTGTCTCTCGGGATTTTTAATAGAGAAATCAATGATAAGTGTTCACTAGCACACGAAACACAAACACACACGCAATATTGCTTTCCATTTGTCTACATCAATTGTTTTTACGGATAAATCTTCAAAGAAAAATTTAATCAAGCTTATAACAGTTAAGTTGACGTGGATGGTGGTTCGTTATTTTTATGTACAGTTTATGTTGGTTAAAGTACGTTTTGCCTGAGACTACACTTCGTTTATACTGAAAAATGTTTGTGTGGAACAATATATGCACCTTTTAAATGGCTTCATATGTATCATTGCACCCAGATATTTTAGACACCAATTCATATTCAAGTTTACTTATTGATAACGTCTTATTTCTCCAACAAGTTTGTATGACAAGTTGCCTGTCCCTGTAAATAAGTAATACGACGTTTATATGGGTTAGGTTTATTGATCACTCGCGTTTAGTACTTTCATTTCAACTCTTCTACACGGCTACAAGAGATAAGCTCCAAATGATTCAAAAAGCAACTTTCCTGACCATGCTTTGTAGATAATGCATAAGTTCAACGTTATCTTGTTTTAAATGTACTGTAGAGAATAGACAGAAAAAAAGGTCCGCATTTAACCAGGTATAAATTGAAACCCTCTGTGGTTACCTGGTGGCGCGCAATGAAATAAGTCAGTCTGACATGGGCGGGGAAAGGATACTATAATAGATAATCCTAAGTTGATGTACAGACGCCCTCTCCCAGTAACACGAATATTCTTGTTACTCATGTATGTTTTCGTTACTTTTTTCCAGTGTCTGACCGCACAGTAGAACGCTGTGAACTGATTTAGACCTCAACTCGAGAAGACAAGCTACAGCGCTGAAGTTATCTTTAATCAGTGGAAGCGTGCTGTGTGAGACAAATGTTTCCAATCTAAGGTTTTTAATGGTTCAACACGGAAGGAAATGACCGTCTGCCGACCAGCCTCATTGGCTTGAACAACTTGCTTAACTGACTTAATGGATGACTGATTGATATAACAAAACATTCAACTAGTAAGAGGATATTACTCAACTGAAGTCGAGCCAATATAAAGCGTGCATATCCAGGACATGGCAATGAGTGGGGACAGTGGTTCACCAGAATTGGCAGCTCCAGATTTGACCAGGTCTAAGAACTGGCAGCCAGCTGTAATGTTGAAGAAGTTTGGAAGGTACGGCAAGGAAAATGGTTGCTTGCGTTACCCAAGTGGTATTTCGGTGGCGGACAACGGACTGATATACGTCGCTGACAACCGGCTCAATAAGGTGCTAATATACGACATCGAAGGCTCTTATATTTCTTCGTTTAATTGTAGTGGTGCTGCGTCCGTCACTGCCCTACGGGACGGCAACCTTGCCATAGCGTCTTACACAGGGTCAACGTGGCTCAGTGACTCGTGCGGACTACACGTCTTCACCCCTGATGGCCAGTGTGTGCAAGCTTTTAAGAATGTCCCCGCTGCCACCAGCGTGGCCGTCAATGCCAACCACGAGTATATCATAGTGGATCCAGTGGAGCAATGTATCAGCGTGATCAACAGCCACGGGGACATTGTCCGGCAGTTTAACAGAACTGGGAGAGGGGAGGCCAAACTGCCCTTTGCCTTGACTG
The DNA here is from genome assembly GCF_001039355.2 of Lingula anatina. The sequence continues at coordinate 267,095 of NW_019775537.1, forward strand.
TGAACAGTAGAAATGAAATAGTGGTTTCTGACACTTCTAATAACTGTGTCAAAGTTTTTAATAATTTGGGTGTTTGTTTGAATCAGTTTGGACAAAAGGGCAAATCACAGCACATGACCATGGCCATAGCACCGGACGGTTCCGTCATTCGTTTCAATAAACCAAAAGGGATTTGTGTGGATTCCACTGACAACATATACGTGGCAGACAGTAAAAATGGTCGAATCCAAATGTTCACCCCCGACGGACAGCATCAGAGATCGATTTTGATGTCTAGCCCCAAATTCTTCAGAAAGACTGTGGCACCGGAAGCCGTTGCCATGGCACCGACAGGTGAATTGTTGGTCTCCTGTGTTGGTGATTTTACGGAAATCCGAGTTTATGCGTTGTAAACCTTTGATTGAGTGGCTGGCGAATTTCAAAGGTTGTGAAACGACCTGTTGTTAAGATTTTTGACTGGTTTTCATTGTTGTTTTTCTTTTACGGAAACACTGGTTACGAAATGGCGTAGCCACCAGAAATTTGTTCAGTAAATTAAATTCCTCACTTTAAGGAATGGCTTGGATACACAGTCGTAATACAGTTTTTTAAGCTTACAATTAGGTGCAATGAATAAAAAGAACGGACGCCAAAAATTAAAGACATTGTTGGTTTTACTGATTAAGTAAGGCTGTTCAGGCGTTTTCATTAGCTTAGGAAAAACAGGAACTTAATCTGCCTTACGGAATAATTGGCTCGTGTGTTGGCATAAACAATATGGGAAAGTGCCCGCATTCTACCCATATGTCCATCAACATACCTGCAAGGTATCCTCAGACAGCAATGTTATCTCATATACTGTCAACGCAACACGTTCTGAAAGCCATATAATGACCCATGGTCGGCTTGCCATTAATACTATATGTGGAGGCTCTAATAACTGATTTTCAATAGCACCTGGGCTCTTTTTTTCCTGGAAAAGACATTCTGCAATCCATACTTATTGGAATGCAAGCAGACCGCAAGGCTAATTTCCTTTATTGCTTGCCTGAAACTTACCTTACCTGCGCTTTGATGTCTTTGCCTTCTAGTACTAGATGTACAGAAAACTTGTTTTTTATCATACCTTGGTGTATGTTTTGAACGCACACACATTATGGGTATTTATATTGCTTTCGTATTATATGTACAAATAAAATACAGCTTATTTTCAAATACAATTAAAGATCATCCTTATATTTGAAAGATGTTTTTTTATCATTTTGAATTATTTGTACGTGTGATAGAATACTAGTATGCAAATATTGATCCAAAATTCCAATTAGAATGTTTTATCTTTGTATTTCCTTGGCAAGTGTGTACTCACTAAAGCTAAAAAAAGGGATATTAAAGGCAGTATGGCGATTTACAGACTTTATTATGAAAAATTAGATAACATGTATTGATATATACACGGGTACAGTACGACACGTATAAAATTAGTAAGTGATGTGTCTGGATTTTTACTTTCCTCACTAACAATACTTATCGTGTGTGTGTGTGTGTGTGTGTGTGTGTGTGTGTGTGTGCATTAGTTTAATTTTTGCTGTACTGTACACACTTGTATGTCAAGACATTTTATCTAGCTTTTCATGATAAATATTGATTCATTAAAAGTGCACACTTTTAAAACAAAAAATACTAATATGTTGTTAAAACTGCGAAGCCAATAAGCGAGAAATTATGATTTATATTAAACAGCGAACAACACATATTGCAGGATCCAAATCTTATCTTTTTTTAGAATCACTAATGCAATGTGAGGTTTGGGCAGATATATAGGGTGTAGATCATATAAGTGTAACCAAAGTTGATCACTCTCAAATTACTTTTTACTGGGAAATTATCCACATTGGCGTTTATTTACCTAATCTTGGCGAACATATCTAGCTTTTTCTTCAGCGCTTGTAATATAGTAAAGGTGCTTTGGAAATTGGCATTTCCCCAAACCTGGAGAGTTAAACCAATAAACGTTTCATTTGCCGTCTCTCAGGAGATGGAAAAGTTGAAATTACCAGAGCTTCGGGTTGTGATCTTATCTCTGAAGCCATAAAGTCACTCAAAAATATTGGAATTCTCATCAGGCAGAAAAGACGAATCATATTGCGACATCCGATGAGCTTTATTCAATCCAAAACAGATAGTGTAACCATATTTCTCTTGGTGATTTTGCATCTTATTGAATCTTATCGTTATGTCTTTTTTCGTATTGCATGTCTACATGCCGTTTCCTTTATGAGCTGAATATCCACATGGTATTTTCGAGTGATTGCTTTTCAGTCTATTCACAAATGATAAATTGATCGGAAGCAAAATTGTATCGCGGCAGCTGGGTTATTAAGGCTCAAGTCTTTCTACTTTACACTAAGTATGAGTTTTAACTGATGTTCGCCTTATCTCATACCAAGTACAAAACGACCTCAACGCGTGCATTGCCTACACTCGTATTGTGTCAGTAAATTAAACATTGTTATGATTGGTGTGAGCCACTGAAGAGGTGCCAATTAATATCCAATCAAATAAAGCTACCACACTTCGTACGGGTTCGTTCAATGTTGCTATAGCTGCATGTATGTATGTTGTAGTACTTTCAATTCGGAAATTGCCTGTGCGTCTAGATTCCAATGAAAATAAAAGCATCAGACACCGACTTTTATTAATCATACGTGTAAAAATGACTCACTTGAATAATTAAAAAAGAGAGAGAGAGATGAGCTCTTTCAAAAAAAAAAAAAAAAAAAAAAAAACACAATGTGGCTATGATTGAATGTTGGAGATTCAGAATAAGTATCACCAGTGGCAACGGCACTTATTGGTTTTTATTTATTGCGTGATCATATCTTATATTTCATCTGTATAGGAAGTATGGTTTGAGAAATAAATTCAAAAGATTATATCCCCATTGTTGGGCCCTATGCGTTTTATTAATCGAGACTACGGAGTTCGCTGCAAGCTGCCATGTTAACAAGATCAGATTATGAGGGGTATGTTTATTGAAACAACCAATGTACTGTAACAAAATTTAAAAATGTATAAAATGGTAAAAAGTACAGAATAAAACGCCTGCGCGTGCACTGTGCATACTGCATTTAACGAATGCGAAGGAAAAGTAAAGATGAATAAAAGATTAATCTAAATGGACCATTTCCACTTCAGATCTCTTTTTCAGTGTTGAAGAAACTGCCCCTGCTTTTAAAAAGTGCGAATGTTGCCGGGAATTTTAACTGGTTCATGCATCCATTAAATATTGCGATATCGCCTTCTTCTCATGTGGATGACTGGCAACCTGGGGTCAAAACTTGGCAGTTATACATGTATTCTGTGGAGCCCCAAAGTATCAATATTTTTAAAATTTTGAATCTAACCTACCTAGACTATAACTTAAAGTTCCTATTGGAGAATGGTGATTCTCTGGTAGGGGTGATCCGGCGTCATTCTTACCCAGGTTATCCATGTTGAACCTGGGGATGTGCAAAAATCAGAAACTGTCGGGCAAATATTTTTTCTGTGGCACTACTTTTCTTTAGTGTTGGAAATACAATCATTTATCTGGTGACTATGGCTACGGCTTATTTAGATAGAAAAAGTAAGCTTTCTCTAACAGATTCGCACTAGTTCCTCAACTCCTCAACAGAATCAATTAAGAAATCTGATAATTTGCCACCGCCTCATACCTTGGATACCAGCAGAACGCTAGACGGTCTACTTAACCGGACCATGATACCCATCAAGTGATTTTATGTTGCATCTCCGGAGAAACTGATTTCCACAATCACGCACGTGAAGGTGGCGCCCGAGGGCAGATAAAAGGCTAACGCCAAGGGGGTTCAACTGTCTTCTGAATCAATGTTATTAATATCTTGCCTTTTTTATTTGCCGAAATGAGGTAAATTCCCTTTGGTTTTTGGCCAGCTGTCATTTCTGCAGCTTTCCCCTTCAACTTACTTGAGATTGGACACCCAGCGAGTCCAAAATTATACCTTTGATATGCACGCAATACATTTTGTAATTTGGTTCTTTTAAAGGCATAACAGCTGTTCATTTGGGCCAAAAAATGAATTTTCCTGGAGTAAACAGCAATTTAACTATACTTACCAATGGTTAATGAATCCATTTCTACATTCAAAGTTAGTCCCTGTTTTTTTTTCTAAAAAGTTTGCTTTTTTGTAATAATCTCTTAAGAGATTATTACAGAGTATAGCCATCTGTGGAGGTCACGTGGTCGGATGGCAAGCACATATTTCAAATTTATTGCTATAACTGCCGTTTTTGTGGTAAAATAGAATAATATTATATTTCTATGAGTAGTTTACAATGTATTTATTGTGAAATATAGATTTCATACGAAGAGTTGTTATCCCTTTAAACTTTTTATTGGCACTGTTAACATAAATTGTTGATAATCATCAATCATCTGTGCGGCATTACAGAAATTAATGTTACTATTTGAGATGACTTTCTCTCAAGTCATATCTAGACTTATAGAGCATATGCATAAGTGTCTGTCAGTGCTTTGTAGGGGATGCATGTAGAGAGCACCATTTAATCGGGGTTCTTGCAATTATCCAGGCGGGACTGAAACAGATTTTGGAGTTTGAATATAACTTAATCTAAAAGAGGTACACTAAATATTAATCTCATTTTCAAACCCATAGACGACGTCTGGCTTTATAACCTTAGGTCATGTCAGGCGTAAATATGGGACGTTTTCTTGTCGCTGCGTTATTCCGTCAAGGTATCATAAATGCTGAATTACATTACAATGGTGTTGGTTACATCGGGTATATATTATTTCTTTCCCAGTAGAATGGAATTTAAGAATATTTTCAAAATTTAAACGGTTTGCTTCTTTTCCTCTTTTGTGTAGGCGATACAGTGCTTTGCACGGCTACCCTTTTTTTTCAGAAACCCGCATCAGTAAATGTCACCTTATGCACTATATTACATGATTCCAGACAGTGCTTTAGTCCATGAAATTGACTGAAAATTTTTACTGTTGCGGTATTATGATATTCGCATTGCACCAATTTAGGTTTTTACATTTCCTTAAACCCTTGGATGATAAATGACATCTAACACACCTATTTTGTTGCCTTCTTTTATTGAAATCTCGTGTTCCCATTAAGCTAAGTGGCTTGATGCAATAGAAGTGTTGCAATATAATTATGAAATAGCTGCAACGAAACGCTTGTTCCAACCTTTTTCTTTTCCATTTTTTTTCACCTGTAAATGTAATACAGTACCATACCTAATCCAATCCATAAGCTCTACTCCGTTGTGACCATTGGATTTCAATTGTACGGTAGGGGCCTACACGTTTCAGGCCTTGTGGGACACTTTGAAATTGGGAAGCATTTTTTCCGCAGTTTTGTCAAGTTTTGCTTTTGGCTATAACCGCCATAAAACCTATTTTAATGCCACGATTTAAAACACTTGTTGTGTTTTAATCTCACAAATTACAATTTTAAAAATCTTTTGCAATCCTTTAATCAATGAACCAAAAAGGGTATAGTCATTTTAATCAAAATGTGCATGTATATTTGCTCCTCCAAATACTAAGATCCAGATCACAAACAAATGTAGATATGTATCGTAAAAGATGTTTGATAAAACATCCTCCCAATATCCCATACATCCGCTAGGAGGCAATCAAATCGCGCCCCTATACGGGTATGTGACGTTAATCTTTTACGGATATCTGAGAGAGTTTGGAGTCTGAATCCATCTGTGACTGTTTTATAATACAATACTACTGCTGAAAGCATGTGAAAGATGATACCGTGAATTATCTTATTTTTATAATTAAACATCAAAATTCAGCTCTTGACGAAGTTCTAGACATGAAGCAGTTTGAATAACTACAGGTGTGTAAAAAAGAAAAAAAGTGGATATGCACATCCCATGCAAGATATCAGCCAAATACAGCTTTCAACAAATTAGATTTATTTTCAATTTTATATTTTAAGGAAAATAAAACTGAAAAATAATTGCGATGTCACTAAACGAGAGAGGAATTTCACCCCTGCCGTTCAAACACGATTATCATTTTTTTCGGATAATGTATTTTGTTTTACGCCTCTAAGCTAGCCTCTACACGGTTATCCTGTTAATCCGAGTACAACAGCATGCACGAGAATGAGTTAACAGTTTATGTACAAACAGCATCAGTCTGATTTGTCAGAAGCTCTCACACCTTCTCATAAAAATTCTCCATTTTGAAATCACAACATGAATGAAAGAAATAGATCCTGAATAGGTGTCTTTTCCCATGGATACACATTACAAAAGTTCCACGAAAATGGATATGGAAGAAAATCCATGAGACTTTTACTCAAGTGACTCTCTCTTGGTATCAAGACAGATACATAATGGCCGTCAAAGATGTTTATATATTTATATGTAACATTTACCTTTAAATAATCTTAATGGTTGACCAAGAGCAACATCATGCTTTCCACCATTCTGATGCCACTACTGTTACAGCACAGAAACATTTAAATGGACACTTATGTCGCAACCTTTAAAACGAACAGGGTTAAGAAAAAAAACAATATGTTTTAAATCATCCTCAACACCTCTTGGTTCCTGGTTTGAATGTTACAGTGGGACCAGGAGAAGATTCCTTTTGAAGACATTGTGCTTGGTGAGACGTGGATTGTGCTTCGTCGTGTTCACCGTTTGTGGTGTCTTCGACTATAATCGTGATTCCTTCGGCACTGTTCGTAGATTCTTCCGGTGTCCTTGACATTTCATACTCGTGCTCGTGATCACGATGTCGAGAATGTTTGTGATGGTGTGCGAAAGGTTGCAAAGAAAAACGTCTATGAGTCGGCTTTCTTCCGCCTCTGCGCTTCGATATATGAGGATTGTCTTTTCGCATAGATTTTGTTTTAAAGATTTGCAGCTGGGTGTAAAGTCTCTTTAATTCTCCCTGAAAATAACACGTAATATAGCAAAGATACAAAAGAACACAAGAACACAAAAGAACAGACATTGATTCATTTAAATTAGTCTATTGACCCAATTAGGATAAGTGGGCCTCAACTGACGTGAATTTTAAATAAAAGAACAATGCGCTGTTGGCTGACTATTAGCCTAAGAACCTATCGTCGAAACTTTTGTCAGATCAAAAAGAAAAACATATTGGATATTGGGAATTTTCAGATAAATCAGCAACCACTTCACTAGTACCTTTATCTCTTCTGGATCCATCTCTGCAATGTTCATGTCCGTCACCTCTCCGTTAAGAGTCAGACCCATTCGGAGCTTGGTGATTTCATCGACGTCTGAGAACGCCCTGCCCCTGAAGTCCGTCTTAGGTGGTCGATGAGTGTACCAAAGCTACAGCAAAGAAGAGGAATAACATCCTTATTACACACAGCTGCTCTCCGTGGCAATTATCAGTAAATAATACTTTTGTAACCCAAGTAAAAACCAATGACTAATTAGATCAATCTGTCAGTGATGTCATTTAGACGAGTTTTAAACCGATTTTCTGATATATTGCAAAGAATTATATTAATGGTTGGAAATAATTCTGTTTTCTTTGTTTCAAATGTGCAAGGAAAACCACAATGTCTATCAATCCAAAATAATAGTTTGAAAAGGAAAACGCGTTCCAAGAATGACAGATACCTTTGGCCCGAAGACCAGCACCAGAGTCACGGACACCGTTAGATGGCAGCGGAGGAAGTACATGAGGAACATATAGTCAGGATGCAGGATCGTTAACAAAAAGTGTCTGCAAAGGAGAAACATCGGTCTGTTTCAAAGTCAGGAAATTTAGCAGTACAAGACGATTTTACTTGCAATTATTTTACAAGAATTATCAGAAAACGATATATAAATAGGCCTATACAATCATTGATTTTGCCCAAAACCATTTGCTCAAAACCATTGGCCAAATTTCTGTTATTAAAGGTTATCAGGAATTACAGTACACCAGAGATTTATGTTGGCTTGTATTTTTTTTTGTTACAAACACTTCTTTCAAATCGGTGTTGCGATAAGAAACTGGCATTGATAGCCGTTAATTGCGTTACCTGGCTACATGTAGTATGGCTGAGATGACGGTTTCGTTATAAATGGCCCAGGAGATGTATCTGGTCTCTGCAAACAGTGATGGTGCACTACGTATACAGTAGCAGAGGTAGATTCCACAACATAGGAATAGAAACTCCGCTGGAACAGAATTATATTCATATGTATCATGTATTAAGATACAAGCTCTTAAGCAAAAGATCTATTTCAAACACACTGTGCAAATGAATTACATATTTTCTGAGAAGTACGATGTTTGATACGGTAGTGTAGAATGATTTTTTTCTGTACTAAGTCATTCATTTGAAGGTAAATTTTTAAGTATAAGTGTATAACTTATTAAGTATAAATGGTCCTTTGTTAGTCTTACAAGACATCTGACAATTTGATGAAAATGTAGATATGTCGTTATTAAGAGGGAAGCACCAATCGTGACTTTACTGTGAAAAAACTCCAACGTCAATGGCTATGAACAAAACACCCTATGATATGGCACCCCCTTAAAAGCAATCCTAAAAAACATAATTAGAACCCAGCCCCTTATATAATAATCCCAAAACCGATCCCTGTCTATTTCCACTGAGATAATATAAATAACAAGAACATTCCTTTAATCTGTTTAATGCCATATTCGTGTTCCAACATCATTAATCTTCCCGGGAAACATGTCATTGGCTTGTCATATACTTTTTATATGGAAAACGCAGGCTCTTTATTGCAGTGTTGTCTTAATTAACGTGCAAAGTTGCTGTAAATTCCATAAATCGATAACACTGAGTGGATAGTTCTATTAGATATATTTCGTAACCGAATTTTTCACAAAGTACGGGACATACTGATTGCATTTCTGTCTTAAATTGCTCTGTAAGTGTCTCTTGACCTGGCACACAGGCGATATTTCTTTATGAAATAAAGCTTCAATCAGGACAAGGAATAAATGGCAATTTATAGGTTTGTTAGAGTAGGATGTGATAATATTAGAACAGCTGAGCAATGCTTGCGATTACATATTTATGACATAAGCAGAGCGATAACATTCTGATCATTTGCCCATGATTGGCAGAATTATACATGTATGTTATATTGCGGGTATTGAATTTTCCATATTGCTGCATATTGTGACTTATATTGTTTTAATGCGACACAGCAACTTTTCAGCGCTCTGTCCATACAGACGTCAATAATTATTCGACTGCAAGTGACTTAACAATTTAATGTAACCCATTCCAATAGGAACTCACCGACTTCAATAATATAATCCCACCAATGCGATTTGCAGACGACGAACTGTGTTCCTTCAGCAATCATCCCCATTTCCGTCAGAGAGCTGCCGTCGTGCTCATGCTGGAAATTAGCCGCAGTCCACGCGCACATATACCCTAATACAATTATCACCAGCCCTAAAAGGTACTTAAGTAAGTCTTTGTCTCGTATATGGACGCGTCTGGCCCTCCGCGTCTGAAACTCTGCAAGAAACCTAAAAATACAAAGCGATAATAGAAATAAGTCGGATGTTATCTTGAAAAGAAAGAAATCAACCACTAGTCACAATCACATTTGACAGTATCGAGAGCATCTTTTTTAAATCAATGTCAGTCAAATGAGAATACACAGTAATAGCTGATCAATACGGAACAAAACACATGTTAATAACTTTAACTTTTTATTCTCGTAAATATTTTTTTCTATCGATATTCTGCCCCTTTAGGACATCTAAATCTATACATGTAGCAGGTCAATGTTCTGTACCTGTAAATTTTCAAAATAAGTGCCCCAAATACTATAGCAAATCCTACTTCTCTAAACCACGGGACCAATATACAGGTCAGAGTCGTAGGCTCAAAGTATTGGACAACCACCTGGAAATATAGTATATGATGTCATCCGCACATGAAAATGACGTAAGCAATCAATCATAAATCACGCAATTTGTATTTTACAGTCGCACTGCATAAGTACTATACTGAATTTAATAGATATACAGTACTTATATGTATGAGAATGCTTTTCTCAATAAAAGAAGGACTGTCAATATATGCAAGAAACTGCTACATGTACCTTTAGAAGGTACAGTATGTGGTTTTAAATTAAAACCGTCCTTGGTAGCCGTATAGCAGGGATATCTTAATTATAATATGGCTGGCTCTTGTAACAATAATTCCCGAATTTTTAGAAGAGGAACGGGGGAATATTGTATAGAATAATGTCCATCTTTATTTTAAGATCCTCAGTCTGTCGTGCATACAAAAGAGGAAGGCAATGAACAGTGACCTTTGTAATGATTCAAGAGAGGTGCACTTACCGAAGTGTACATAAGTAGGGCTCCAAACAAGATGATTTCCAACATGATCCACATACTTACTTTAATGGCCTGGAAACAATACAGACGGTTAGTCTGTGCTAATTCAAGAATAAATAAATAAATGAAATAATGAACAAATAAGAAAATTCATTTCATTTATGAAATAAAGATACGAAATAAAATACAACTAATTACATTCAGTCGGAAACAAGCGGATTTGCGAATACCCTGGCACCAATTGGCATCGATTGAACATATTCCATATACCAAAATATAATACACTTGAGTTTCCTCAATATTCTCACCTTCTTCTTTCGTATGCGAATAATAACAATGCCAATTATAAGAACAATCGTCATACAGAAGCTCTGTATTCCCAGCGGAATGCCTCTCATCAACCGGAAGTCATATTCTACAAGACAGGGACTGTCGTCAACGCATTGGTCACAACCTCTCTTGCATGGAAGACACTGGAACTCCTCACTAAAGCTGGAGTTCTTGTTTTTTTGAAGGTCACTGAAGTAAACTCTCTCCATTTCCAGCCCGTCAAAATAGGAGACGTTGGCAGTAATGTTGGGGAAGTAGTATCCCTTCTTACATTGGCACTTGTACGCTCCCACACTAAACCCCCGCCCGGGGATAGGAATGCACTGGAAATGAAACAGTGTGGCCAATGAGGAACCGCCATTATATACCCGACTGTCCAGCATTATCATCCAAAATCTTACTAAGAAAGTTCTAGATATTAGGTGAAAGACAAAAAAATTAACTCCATTTTGACCCGGGATACATCAACAATATTTCACAAATACATAGCAAACTGTCCAAAACAATAGCCATTTCTTATCTTTGGTAAAACAGACCAAATACTTTTCTTGTAACCTCACCCAATGAATGCAAGAGCTAAGGTAAAAAGGTGAGTGAGATGCCAAGCAAGAGTGCACCTATAAAGCGTATAAATACAGTGTAAAATTGTCCTTATATTAAAGTACACTAGAACGGGCCGCGAGTACATCGGATGTGGCATGTGAAATATCATGGTCCTTGTACGGGGCCCTTAGTACTGGGTATGTGGCATGTGAAATATCATGATCGTGGAACTGGGCCAAAGCGCTAGGCACGTGGAATTTCATGGTCCGGGTGTGGGGCCAGAGTACTTGGAAATGTCACGTGAAACACCACGGTTCTTGTTGCTCGTACGGGGCCTTGGTGCTAGGCATGTGGCATGTGAAATATCACGGCCCCGACACGGGGACTTGAAGCTGGGCATGTGTCATATGTTTGGCAGGACCCAGTGACGTTTATTAACATTCCATTATGTTACTAAATTGATACAGCTAGTCCAGCTGCAACTGATATCGGTATTGTTGTGATTCTCTGAGAATTGATGATTGAATGATATCTATATACGCCTTATATTCATGAATTTACTTAAATGAAACGGGCATAATATGGGGTAAGGTATACTTTTTTATTAGTTAAATTCACGTTTGATATAGAAGTTAATCGCACTGAGTTCACTACAGGAAAAGCAAATTTAGAAAAATGACAATTGCTCTACAGTATGACGGGTTAGTTTTATTGGTTTCCATTTGCAGCATATTAAATGGGTATCGGCGCGTTAGACCCAATGTTCTCAACCCCGTATATCATGTGTAAGACACAACATATTAAAGTCACTGTCACTATTTAGAAAACTCAATACCAGCTGCGCACTGAACTAAACTGTTACAAAATTACACAACACACAAGAGAGTTGCAAGATGGATGGAAGCCGAATTCCTTACAAACTCCTTTTTGTCCGATTTCTCTGGTGACCTTTAATTAAAAGTATGAACTGGTTCATCTATCACCACTCTGACACGTTCGACTGGATGATCATTCTTGAAAAACGTGTAAAACACTGCACCTTCATCGATATCAAAGCCCGAGGAGAGGAAGCAGTGAATGTGATAGGTGCGGGACGCGATTTCCCGCAAGGATAACAAACATACAGGAGCAGTTCCATATGTGACATGATGGCGTTCTGATGGTGTAATTGCAGAGCGTTACTTTGAAATTCAAAGTTCCATGTATCATACTTAGTTGCCGAAATATGGGAATACTTGAAGTGGTTTTTTATATTCTATCAATACAGTGATTGCTCAATTAGATACATTTACGCTTGTATTTCCATACTAAAATAACCGCGTTGACGACTGGGGGAGTGACATAGGCCTATTCTAACATTTTAGATTGTTTGACATGAACTTTTGGTCAGTTTATTTACGTTGTAACTTTGTTGTATATTTCCTAATATTTCAGCACGTATGCTATGTCACCATATATCATTTAACTTAATTGGTTTGCCTACCTTGGTGGTTTCCGGTTGACATCGGTTAGTTCCACTAAAGAAATCCCCATGTGCGGTGCACTGGTTGATATCATGGCGTTGCAAGTCGATGTGGATCGCAACAACACCCCTGAAATAATGGTTGCAAATTAATCTTAAAAATACAAGCCGTTTTTGGCAGACTTGCTCTGCATGCAATGGTCGTCTTCATTCCAAAACATTGCATTGGGAAGTGCCTATCTCTGGTGCTATATAATAACAACCAAACCGCAAGGTGTGCATTTTAATATTAGACTCATGCCACACGCTTAAACCACATGAAAAGCGTCATTTCTGTGAGAAAATACATAAGACGTTTTGAGAGAGAGAGAAAGAAAGAAAGAGTGAGTGATAATTTTCATATGTTCCTATCATACGTCCGCAAAGTCCATATTACGTTTTGTGCCTGTGTGTGCGTGTGCATATATATCCGCTTTATACATTCACATTGTTGAGAGTGTCTCCATTGCTAATCGGATTTTGTGGTTTAACCTGGATAATATCTTTAAATCATAAACTGAAGGATCAGACACGATGCAGTTCGAACTTAACAACGTCGATGTTCATATTGTCTGATGTTTTTGACACAAAATCACCTTTTTGTTGTGAATTTCAACTAAAGAGTAACCCGCGTGCAAGTAAACGAATCGCAAAAAATGTTACTTGGCTATTTGGCTATGTGTGCACCTCTGTCAATCACATAATGTCTACATAAATAATCAGCCTAGTAGGTATTTTAAAAATGGACCCACATTTTGAATCAGAAAGCCTACAAACACACAATTAAATAAAAGTTACCCAAGATCACACAACAGAAACTTACTTGTTGTGTGATACATTAACCCTAATACAAACATTTCCTGTAAGATTAGGGATATTATTCATTTTTTTCAAAATCTAAATAATGTTCAATCTTTAACAACGTTTTTTCAACTTTTACTCAAAATTTAATTTAATTTCCAAATGCCTTAATTCTGTAGTCTATTGCTTTGGGGTACAAAATTTAGTAACAGTTCATGAAACTTTGAGTTACAAATATTATATTTGTCACTCTAAGAACAAAATCGGTTTCAATTGTTCGTAACGAATACCAACCGTAACAGCAGTTTGTGAGAAAAAAAGCCAAGTAGACCTCAAAGTTGGTTTTGTCTGTATATGGAATGCCCTATAAATCGACATCTTTTAACTGTCATACGACTTTTATGTCGAAAGGTTAAACACGTTTTAGCTAAATTGCGTTCTGATTGTCCATAGAATCAATTTTGCTTATGCACCAATATTTACCCGCATCTGGTTCAATAGGAAGGTATTTGGTTGTAACACAGCAGACGATGAACAGCGCGTGGAGCAGATGACCTTTCAGAGCAAGCGAGGTCACAGAGACTGAAAGCCATAGCCGGATGTGATCAATAGACGGTCGGATAAATGGATTGTTACGATAGATTGAGGCATATTTGCGTCATTTGCGATAAATGACCGGGAGACAAAAGGCCATTAGGATAAAGTCTACTTCATATGGAACACTCGATAAATGTTGTGCAGGGGTTTGTCATTTCAGTCGTCTGGCAGTGGAGCACCTTAACTACTGGGTTAGTGTAGCTAGGTGTGAGCTTCCGTTTGGAAGAGTGGCAGTCCATTAAGAAAATCTACTCAATCTAAAAAAGCGCAATGCTGCTTCCTCAGCAAACAGTAAAAACAACACTTGACTTACAGGGAAGACAAGAAATCTATATCATCTTTCACAACATGAAACTCCACACATAATTACCGCTGTAAAGCCTATTGCACACGCCTACACGCCCAGGTAAACCGGCAGATAAACACCGACAGTTACAGCAAACAAAGGCATACATAAACATTCTTTTTCTCTCTCGTTCTCTCTCACGCTCTTTACAGAAATGCGTGTCTTAATCCGCCTATGTGAAAAACTATATTTGTAAGAAGGTATAGAGATTTGCTAAAAGATTTAGGACTAAGCTTCATGTAAAAGTATATGCCAAAACCTAAACAATGCCGTTTATTAAATTTCTGAAAGCTCATCATTTCCGCTAACATAGAGAAATCTATCACAAGATATGTTTTCTAGCATTAGAGATGATGCAAATAGGCGTACAAGTAAAACTTTTCAAATTGTTTTTACCTTTACCCGCACACATTACCAGGCGTTCAATGATGTAAAAAACATGATGGTAAATAATAAAATGGGATGGTTTCTTCTATACCACATTTCAATACATCTCACTTTTAATTAAAATTGCTTATATTACAAAAAGATCTATCTAGGCGTGCTATTATACAAAATAAAACACATAAGACTTACTAAAAACAATATTAAACATAAGTACTTTAAAGTAAAACGAAAGCTAAAGGATAGAAATCTCGATGAAGTGATTAATTAAGAAATTGAGGCAATATGGCAAAAGATGCTTAATTAGAGAAGGGTTGTCCATAGTTACCACTGGGTCATGAGGATGATATGCTTTTGATACCATAGCAACAGTTTCCAAATTAGAAATGAACAAATTTGAAGTGTCAGCTTAAAACGCAGAACGTCTTTGTAGTACGAGTGGTTCAACGAGTGTTTTCCAACGTAAACTTACATGTTTTATCCATCTTCATTGGATGTGTTAAAGAAACAATTTACCGTTCTTTGTTATACTCTTATGTGAGATGCCATAAAAGGCACAAATCTTTAACCATCGGTTCCTTGTTAACCCTATATCATACCGGATGGGTCGTTTACGACCCCATGGGATTATTAATGAAATACCGATATTTTTTGGAAATTACACAACAGAAGCTTTTTACTAAATCAAAAGACATTTTAATACACAATGCTTGAGAACTACAATATCATTCTATACTAATAAAGGTATCTTAGAGCTAAAAGAAATGGTATATACTTTTTTCAAATCCTTTTTCTTTGTTTCCAGCCCTAGTATAGTTCTCATGATATGTGTCAAAACAAAACTACAATCTGTATAGAATCTTTTTTTTTAAACTTGAAACTAAAATATCATAAACAAATGCAAACAAAAAGGTATTGTATTGCATAACAAAGTAGCAAGTGTCACTGATATCATTTTTATGGGAGACGCATATTTTCAATGAAGTGGGTATCAGAACCCTTTGTTAATGATGTAAGATTTGATAATTTTAGATGCAACTTCATATACAAACTAGTATTCACCGTGAATTGGGCAAAATGGCCACTGAGTTAATCCTATTCAAGGGTCACATATTGCTTTTTTCATTTAATATTCACAGATATGCATGCCTCGGGTGAATTCTGTGCACCTTTCTCTTGTAACCAAAGAGAATTTCTGTATAGAATTAATGCCATCATGCCTTTAGTATAGAGTTGTCACTTAGAGGAATAGTAGAAGAAGTAATGACTGGCTTTCATAAAGATGGACAAGAAGGATAGGCCCCACGAACCTTGAAATTATGAAAACAATTGATCTTTTTCTAATAGAGAAAACGCAATTAGTGACTATTTCAATGAAGGCCTGTCCAGATGGGCAGTGAGAACATTGGAAAGTGAATTTAACTTTTTAAATATATTCTAAAAAGTGTTGAAGATAAGAATGATAAGTTTTAGAATAATATTTTGGGGGTTTCTGCTCGAGCTATATTATCAAGATTGTTTTCAAAGCTATTTTCATTGCTTGTTTCAGGAGAGACAAAATAGAATGTGTCGTCAATACTAATGGCACAGCAGTGATTTACTGACCTAAGTAGACTAGATGATTTATCTGATCAACTCCCACTGCAAAGCAAGTCTTAAGGGTTCCTCACCTGAACAGATTTTACACGGAAATACCAATACAAGATTACACAGATAAGAAGCAGCTACAGAGGTAAAGTTAAGAAGTTCTTGACAAAGACGATACACGAAGAAAAGTGTGTAGATAAAACTGGTGAAACGAAACCACGCTGCAAAATATAAATATAGAAAGTAAATTATATACTGGTATTGTAAAAGTTTTAAAAAAAGCATCAAAGTATTTTAAACACTTGAATACTTTTATATTACTCTAGAAATTGTTTGTCTCTAAACGCATGTAATATATTAAAAAACCTATGGAAGCAGCAGCTGGGCGGCACAATGCTTTACATATATCACTCGATTGAACACAACTCATGCGTCACGCAATTTGTTCAACATGTGCATCAATTAGGAGATTACACATTTCACCATATACACAATGTTTATCAACCTTGTTTCAATATTACTATGCTCTACCGAGCCACATCATTATACAACATTATGTATTCTCGTCAATTCTTCCATGTTTTATTTCACCTTTTGCATCCAATAACAAAAAGCTAGTAATCTACTGATTAAATCATAGGAGCGATACCTTATCTAGCGCCAGGATTTCCAGAACAACATGTTGTTATTTGCACTTGACCCGCATATTCATAACATGCCAAATAGATGCAGTATTTATGGAAACCTTACTGGATAGATGCCTTAATTGTGCATGTATGATAAACTGAAATTGCACGTTTCTGTGTATCTATAACATACATATTATTCTGAAGCTCGAATTAACTGAATAAGAGGTCTGTAACTTACTCTTGGTGGCGGGCGTGTGGGTACTAGGATGCCAAAGAATGTTTTGAAAGTATCTGGTTTCCAGACTTAAATTTCCATTTCTCTTTGTAGCCATCTATTGGAAAACACATGTTTTGCATTCCAGCAAGTCTTGTAAAATCCACGCAGCGTGTTTGTACGTTGTATGCAAGAGGCATCATGCCAGTGGAGCAACTCCTTGGCTTGTGTTATTTGATAAAAGTGTAAAATTCTGGCACAAATTCCAAATACCGGACTACATGGGGTTGTGGTCTGAAGAGCGAAGTATCTAACACTCGTACAATATGATTTGAAATAGATTTAAATATTTGAAAAAAAATGGGGTTATTTCTTTTTTCATTCTCTCATGTAATATTTATGCGGTTTCTTCCCTGCAGAGGAAGGAAGACCTGACCAGCACTGTTGCAAACTAACTGGGTTATATGATATAGATGTTGTAAAATGGGTGCCAGTTGTCCTTGCATTATTACTTCACAGGACCGACGGTTCAACGTACACAAGTTACCTGAAATAAGAGAAGGCGCATGCTGCTCGTATAAAGCGACAGGTGCTCTGCAGGCACACACGCACACACGCACAGATGCCCAATTAAAAGAAAAACTCGATCACAGGCAGACAGAGTTCAAATATAGGCTAAATCAAGGGAGAAATACGTTGGCATGAAAACAGGGTGCCGCACAAATTTGGCAGATTTATATATTGGCCCGTACATCATGGCAAACCGCCATTCAACTAATGTATAATGCCAGTATTGTATCTGTACTCACTGTCTAAATAAAACGCAAATAGGGGAATATAAACTCATTAAACAGCTCTCCTGCTTACATAAACCAGGCGATGATCAGTTTAAACAACTTATCTGTACCCATTGATCTGGCTAATGATGAAAACCGTGTCCATGCCAGTATTTGGCTCACATTCCAGTGCAAAGGCACTGACCCAACTGCTGTGCAGTTTCTGCGAATGGTATGCGAGTCAAAAGCAACAATTTTCTGTTATCTAATAAAAAGTCTTACAAGACTCTCAATTAATGAGGTGAGTTGTGCTCTCTCACAGTATATTGGGAGATACGCTTCTGTGGCTCTTTAGAATATTTAGGTTGATGGAGTAATGTAATACGTATGTGGCATGTCATCCACTTATGACACATTCTATTCTCGCTGATCACGGCTTGGGTAAGATATCAAAGTACACTATCGGTTTTAATATGATATTTCAATCTAATAACATAAGTGCCACGGAATAAATGCGTTAATATACCTTTTAGGTGAAATTAGAGCAGTCTCCTGGTTATCTGTGTGTGTCTGCCTATCTGTCTATCTGACTGTCTTGTTCTTTTGTCCGTCTGTTTGTTCGTCTGTCTGTCTTTATTATCCATCCATCCAGCTTTGTTAAATCTTTTTCACTTGCAATCGGTCATTTTTGAAGAAGAAGATAAATGACTTTTCAAATGAAAATATTTGGTTGTATAACTGTGATTTATAGAAAAATTATTTATAGTCAGTATCCACTTCTTCCGTACCTATGAAAAGGAGTATGGTTTGTCTTTGTTTCAGATAATGGTCGCTGCAAAGATTATAAACTTGGTTCCCTTTCACGCTTATTTTGCCATCAAAGCAACCAAACAGCATAATCTCAACGCACAGTCCTTTAGTTACCGCAAGCTTAATGGCATTACCATTAATAAGAGAGACTTATTAAGAAAATCGAAATTAACATTTCAATAATGATATCCAGTATCTTGATTGATTGGCAAACCATTTGCCATTTTTTCACTGGAAAATTAAATTTACAAATTCTAAAGATATGTGAAGCATGATATTCATTTAAAACGTTCATTCTGACGTTAATTGTTTTAAAGCCATATTCATATAAAGAACATCACGTGAACATGCAAAAATAATTATCTTAAAATCAATATTCATATTCGTTGTCACTTAAATTCCCTAGCGTCCATTGCTATCTTTGTTCCTAATATCCTTCTTCCTAAAGGGTTTATGACACAGTATCAAAATTTATTTTATTTATTCATTTTGATGTGTTACTGAGGCATTTGTACAATCATGAGCGACTGATAAATACACATAAAAAAGCAACTTGCCAGCTGATATTTCTTAATGGAGGAAAACAAATTGAAGAAAGGGCAACAAGACCTTTGGAGGTATCGTTTCTTTGATAAACACTCTCACTGTAGCTGCGCATTGTTGTTTATGAAGTAGAATATTTAGTTCAGATGTCGTTTCTGCAAGTCTCCCTGCAGTCTTCGCACCTGCCTTGTTTATGACGCACCTTCTAATTAACACTGTTGTTAGACAAATCTAGAAACAGAAAACGAACTCCTTTCATAAGGCAGTCACATAAGTTCGATTTCGGAATCATTATAACACTTTCCACGTGAACGTTAAGGAACAATACTGTAATTTTCGGTATCTTAGTAGGTGTAGCATCATTCGCACAACATGATGTCAAACGATGACGTACTCAAACGTTCAGGTTTGCGGTAAAGAATCAGCAGTGTTGATTCACAACATAATAGATAATTGTAACGCTGCGTCTGAGGTTTTTGCATCCAATCTGACATTTCATGCTGCAACGCCAACGCAGCGCTAAGTCTAAAACTGCATGTTCACAAATGAAAAACGTGAAAGCTTTCCTGGAATAAATGACAAATGCAAGGGCGAGTCCCAGTAAGTGTTAAATGTCGGAAAGTATTTGCCTCAAAAATAGAAAGTATCCCAGCTTTTTTTAGCAACATAATACAGCGCTAAATTTTTCTTATTGCGGAACGAGTGAAGCTTTCAAAATTGTTTCTTGGGACGTACTTAAACACAACTGCAAAGTTCTTCAAATTAGTGACGCATGCTACCAATACGCGAATCAGACATCGAAAAAGTGAACCGTTTCCAAAGGAACGCCCTGCCTGCACCGAGAAATACAGTGAGCACTCGTCTGAACGGGAGCAGCTCATTAAGTCCTAACTCCATTATGTGGTATGGTCGACTTTAAACAAATACGTTAAGTGGGATATGCTACAGTTTCTTCGAATTCACATAGGTAAAGTCATAATATACAGTATGCTAATATGTTTCTTTTACACCACATAGACTACTGTTATGCAGTATCCTTTAAAACCGTTTCATTTATTTACTATTATTATCAATTTTCTAAATCTTATTTTCGACAATCAACCATAGATTCCATATACAACTATTTAAATTACCTGCGTACACTGTTAAGAGATTGCATAGAAAACTGTACATAATACAAATCGAGGTCAAATGTGCTATTAACATTCATGGCCAGTTACGACAAGCAGGCAGAAATACTTTACGATATGGTAAATTAAGAGCGACTCAAGGTGAAGCAGACCATAAGATGTCTTATTACCGTTTGAAGCTCTCTCTCTCTCTCTCTCTCTCTCTCTCTCTCTCTCTCTGCCACCATCAACCCATTGGAACTCTCGTGGGCCTATTGTGCATGTAGCCGTCATCATGCGGAAGAAGCAGTGGTGGACACACACACATACATACACACACGCACGCACATGCAGAACGTTGATAATATTATGATGTACGAACAAAACGAAATAAACATGCAACATCCCAAATGTACAGAAAGGTGATTAAGTAATAGTAAAGGCGGTTATTATATTAAGGGATACACGTGTAACACTGAATGCCCCAGTTTTGCAAAACAAAACCAACATGAAAACAATACATTGCACTTCATAGAAGACGTTTAGATACCTCTTACGGTTGTATAAACAATACACAACCCAAGAGCAAAAACAGGAAATCCGTCGGTAGTTCCTAATGCTGCGTCTTTATTGCTCTACGGCTTTCAAGTTAAAGCTGGGATTTATTCAGGCATCAGTATGACAACGAGCGTTTCTCGATCTCCTTCCGTGTATATGTCACAAAGGCTTTTCTAGAAAAAATTGCGAATAGGTTTCGAATCCAGATCAGATGCAGATGCAAGCTGAACAAATACGGAGATAATGTTATGATTGAGGGGGGGGATAACACTTAGAAATGGATCCCAAGAGGTAATAAAATCGACCGCGAGGTTGACTGGAAGGTCGAGTTCAAATAATTCTAAGAAACCGAATATAAGTCGCTGATACATTCGGATTCGATTGTATCGGCGTAATGATATCAATAACGACAACTGCTTTTCATTCTGATCAATGTCAGCAATAACAACGTATTCAAATTCGCGAGGAAAGATGTACATGGCGTCACGGTTGGAATGATAGTGACACAAACGTAGCTGATCTGTGCAATTTTGTATCATATATTCATGAAAAATAAAGAAAAGAAAAAATACAAGAAACAGGATTGTTAACAGTGACAAAGATAACTGAGTTTGAACTGACTATAGGGTGAGTAGAAAATCATTGGGCGTTTCTTTATCCTTCGGTGTATTCAGTGACTCGTTATTGGTGGGGTTTCTGGAGTTAAACCCATTGCCACCCATTGCGTGTACCGCTAGAGTCTTTCCGGGATTTTCAGGCCAAATAGAATTTTCCTCGAGAAAAAGGCGATTTACTCGTACTCACAAATCATAGCTCGACCTTTCCCAATACTTAGATTCCTTTTTTATACCAATTCTAATTAAATGATTCAGTTCTAAATGCCTAGTCAGAACTTTAGACCGCCGTGTTTTTCTGA
The DNA here is from genome assembly GCF_001039355.2 of Lingula anatina. Next base: position 289,096 of record NW_019775537.1, read on the forward strand.
ATATTTCAGAAGGAAATGTCGACAACAGGTACCTTTATTTGAGCGGTTTTATCGTTTTTAAGCTCTGAATTGGGAAAGATAAGTACTTTTGCAGGACATGTAGACATAGAAAATATGACTATGAGATATCTGTATAGAGCGGGTGCTTGGTGTTGTATACAGATCTGTGGTATTGTATCATATCACTGCCATGAGAAGCCTCAGTTTACAGATACTTCTATCATTATGATACAAGAGCAACTTTGACCGACCAATAATAGAACTGCCACAAAGAATGAAATATCATGAATTTCCTAGATTTAATTACTTCTTACAGACCAATCCCCGCGTGATCTATCGATTGAAGTTATGGAAAATAGGTATCAGTCGATCCAAAATCCAATGCAGGGTTTCGACGCTGGAAATGCTGTAATGGCTTAAGATCAAATGGCATGGATTCACCCTCTCTCTCTCTCTCTCTCTCTCTCTCTCTCTCTCTCTCTCGTGTGTGTGTGTGTGTGTGTGTGTGTGTGTGTGTGTGTGTGTGAGGGAAAGAAAGAGACTACACGTACATGGGCATGCACGTAAAAATAAACCAACGTATACATATGTGACTGTAATATACAAATGTTTTAAAAATACTGTTAAAGTTACCGAAATCATTATCCATCATCTTATAATTCTACCTTTACTATCTATACATCACTGCCGTATTTATAATCACAATTAAGGCATACCAACACAGGAAAGGATACAAGCCATAACCTCTGGCACATAGTATAACGAGGAAATTATTAAAATGGCAACCTGATATTGTAGGGTTAATTATCTTGTGGCCAAGAAATGGCCAAGTGTCAAAGGTCAGTTAACTAAACATAACATGGTTATATTGCATATTCCACTTTTAATAAAGACAAGCATTGGCAGCAAGTTCTCTCTCTCTCTCTCTCATTAAATTCCCTGAAACTGGTAGTCACGACTCCATGTTACTGCATACGCCGATATTTAGAAACTCTTTCTGAAGCATTTTGTTACGCATGCGCTGTAACTACAGGTCAAATCAAAGCACTTGGGTCATACTATCACACCTTTTTAAAGTTTTATTGTTGGCACACCTGAAGGGTAGGAATACTGCGCAAAATTCGCAGCGTGCATTTTCACATTAATCTTGGCTAACAGCTCTGAAGCGTCTCATCGCCTCTTCTGTTGCGATTTAAAACCAATCATTTCAGCGATGCAAGTCTCCAGGTAGGAATACACGGGAAGGAAGTTTGGTGAGCAATAAAACCCAATAATAAAACGAGGGGTCAAGTACCTGGTTAAATATATCAAATTATCTACTATTACAAATGCTACGCTACATACCCATATGTAGATTGATGCACCTGGAAACAAATAAAACCGTTAATATATTTTTATTATGAATGCTTGAAGTCTTAACCTGGCCTAGCATAAGTATGCTCAACCGGCCTCTGATTCACAATTAGCGTTCCAGATAGAAAGTTATCATAGTAAAAAGGAAAGACAATGAATCCTCGAAACCGGTTCTGCATCTGAAGGCGAAATTAATGGAAGACTCACGGCGACAAATTGTGCAGCTCATAGAAACTTTCCTCATTTCCTGAATGTTCGTTCAGCTGGCCCGCATACTTGTTTGATTTTCTAAAGAAACAAATAGTCAAGGGTTTGAGTAATAGGATAAGATGATTGAATAATCCAAACTTTTTGTGACGACAGGGCACGGCCTGTAAAACGACATGGTGGGGAGGATAATTTAACTCTTCGCAGCAGTAGAAATAGCATCGTTACATCGACACTTTCTGATTAAAATAAATGAACAAAACGTATTGCCAAGATGAGATGCCTACTAGAAGTGCCCAAGACAATGTTACTTGAAATTAAATGTACCCAATGACAGTCCCCATACGCGTAAATAAGCCAAAACACAATTCCCAAAGTTTTTTCTCTATCTGTTATGTAACGTTCTCTAAGGTTCTTAAAAACCTTTCCGATTAGAAAAGTGTTCCTTCCACTATATCTACGTGCATATGCATCTTCATGATGATAATGAACCTTTGCAAATTAATGTGCAATTTGTACTGCCCTTCATAAATTAATCATTCGCTGGAAAATATCATCCAGAGTAAAGGTCGAAACCCTTTGAACCACACTGTCGATATCAATCCAAGCGGTTTTAATTGGGATGGCGGCGGGGGAATGGATCGGTCAATCAAAATGGTCGGAGCTTTGTTGGAATGTTAAATTCTAAATAGCTGCTCTCCAATGATATGGCAATGGAGTTCCTGCCTTGAAATGTAAATCGTTATATCCAAGGCATGCGTCTATAAATGGGCACATCAGAAGTTACTTGCGATAAATTTCGCCCCAAAAAGTTCCCAGAAACGAGAAAATTTATTAACTGTTTAATTGGCATTGGGTTCCAATTCGAATAGAGACAGTTTCTCTGGAGGTAAATGCCACGAGGCTAAGGGCAAATGAACCATCGCTATTTCTAAACTCAAACCCTTCAATATCACTTGTGACACGTACTACATTCAAACCTTTATAGAAATGTGTGTATACTGTTACAATGCATGCGTTTTTCACAAATATATTCCCAACAAGCACATGGTCAATTGTAGGCCTACATGTTTATCAACCGGTATATATGTATGTGATTTGTTAATGCGGACCACTATAAGTATGGCTACAGTGCCCTATGCAAATAAGTTCACATAATTCTGTAGTTCGAACACCAAATACTACTGGTCTCTTTTCGGCCATAAAATCTGGGTGGAACGTTTTTAATATACCAGATGAGGCTATTACATTATACGATGTAATGTACATAAGTCTGCATATTTATATCTTTTCAATATCAAATGATATCTGGAGGTCTAGAAACATGCTAATCTGCTGTGGATGAACTTTTTCTGGCTTTACCATCTCTCTCTTCACCACTAAGTGCTTCCTACTTGATATATATATATCTGCTGCTTTGCCATCTTTCTTATTTTAGTGATTTGTACTCCAACAGCGTACTTTAACATGTACCGTTTAAAACCGCAGATCCAGAGATATTTTCTGACAGGCTTCCAAATTATCTTTATTGATCCATCCCTCTTTTTTGACCGTCTTCCGACAGAAAAAAATAGATACCCGTCTATGAAAACTTGAAAATCTGACCGTCTTCCGGAAGACCCAAAAGTCGGTGTAAATCCGCCCCTGTGAGTGAGTTTTCAAGCAAATAAGTTATTACTTGGAGACGACGGCCTCTGATTGTGCCCCTACTAGTACTTTACGATGCACGTCAATCTATTCGGCAAATGACAGGAATGTGTCCTTTTATCGTTTCGCGGTACAGCTGTCCAAACCTTAATCATTTAAAGCTTGTTTAATTATGCATTTCAAGCAGTTAGACACCTTAAACACCCTATGAAAACGCACTACTACATGTGCAAGTGCTACAAAGACTAAATAATAAACGTATACGAAAACATATAACGTTGGTAACCATGAGCTTAATCACCCGGTGAGAAAAGTGGTTTGTACGTTTTTTCAGACAAAATTAGTTTACTTCTTGTGACGATTTGTTGCTACAAAGGTTAAATGGATTGGCACCCTTTTAATGCCTTGAAAGGCCAACTCTTTGAGGTAGAAGACTTCTTTAAAGCCAAAACCGCTAAATCTGGGGACTGCATATATGTTATTTCAAGTAATAGGATTCAAAACATTCTTTCTGTTCAAATGAAGCCCAGTGTATGGCGTGCACCATACAGTTATCATTTAATAACAGGAGAGTAGCAGAGCGTAGAAAGAGGATCCAACGTGAACTTCCGTAGAGTACATACAGTATTGACGGCATCCCTTAAAATTCACAAACTAGCTACGCTGCCAATCATCCTAGTGATAAAGAAGCAGACAATCCCTGGGCTAGTAAAACGGTTTCACGCTCCTGTAATTAAGAATTATTACAAAAACATCTACACAAGTTGGCAGAGTTATAAGAGGCATTTTCTCACTAGCTTGTGCCTTGGACGGATTCGTTTTACTTGTGTAAGGTTTTACCTGTAATTTGAGGAAAGATTCCTACTAATTGGAACTAAGACTTAAGACACCAGCCAGGCAGCACGATCGTAGAAAGAACGCGGCGTATCTGCAGGAGAGGTACCTCTGCTCTTTCAGCAGCGTCAACCCTTAAGTCACCCATACATCATAGACATACTGTAAAAGGTCGAATAGAGTGGTTTTAATTGCGCTGTTTGCCCATTGAAGAACTTTTTTGAAAGGCGCCCTAGATTCAACAAGACATCAGAGTTCTTCAATCCGGAACTACAAAAGAGCATGTTTGTGAGAGTGTGTGTGCGCGTGTACGTGACCTTCCAGAATAGTGAATGTATTTTATACGTGTATCATGGAATGTAATAAATTGAAACCAACTCCATTTCGCTAGCATTTTTCTTGACCCATGGGATCCATGATAAATACTTTATGCGCAATTCATACTCGCTATTTCTCTGGCTGCACCGTTAGTTGATTAGTTTTCGAACATCAATTTCCAAATCTGTGGATTTTAGGGATTGAAAGCTAATTGCATATCTTTCAATGGATTCAGGTAACCAATAAAACAATGCGAAGGGAGGCTACATGCAATCCAACCTAACAGCACTAAAACAAGGAGAAAAAAATCCGAGTGCCACTACCTGCAATTTATTCGCAATTTTCAAAATTATCTTTATTCATTTATCTATTTGACCACTATGCAGTACTTTTGCGACAAATACAATGCATACATTTCAGACTCTCTGTGTAAAAGGAGCATGGCGCCGCATGTGCCTCTTCGGATAGAAACATTATTTCAGGCTTAGTGGTCAAATAAAATCGATCAAGTTTTTGCTGTATAACGGACCGTCTTCTAATGCGAAAGAAACCCATCTGAAAGATTGCCTATACTCCATGGATCGGATTTTGATCGCGTTTTCGATATTTTTTCTTTAGTGTCCAACTCCAACTTTTCCGTATTCATTCATTTTCAACACAATTTTCGGGATCAATTTTTGAATTGTTCGGACTTACTATCTCTCATTGGTATGAATATTTGTGCCATGTCTATCTCGACTTTCGATGTTTTATTCAGACTTATTGAAGGTCAACTTGGCACTTTTACTAGTAAATCATATAATGAATACCACTCAGCAAAGGCCTTCCTTGGCTGTTCATAGGATCATTTGGTCCTGTATGCTACTCAATCATAATTTTGACCAGATATTAAAACCAAACAATGTACAGGTGTGCTCATTGTAATCATCATAAGTACTACTGTACTACTTATAAAGATGTTGAACATCGAATTATCCTGAGTACATGTAAATTGCCGTTTGAAATAGTGATCATATTAATTTGTTAACCATAATCTTATCCTTTTGCTCATTTTTGAAACGTCATATTAAAAAAATTTTGCCTTATAACAAATTCTTATATTCTTTCTTTAACTGCAAGAGTTACTTATCAACAAAAAATACTGGTATTGATTCATTAATTTTACATATTCCATTCTGAAATTCCCTCGACTAAATTTGCTACCAGTAGATTACGTAATCAATTTTAGGCCACAGTTTTGCTCGCGGAACATTTGAGCGGCTGTTCACTGACCCAGATCGAGGTTGGCCACAGGGGTACCTCAGATGTGTCACTTCTGGGGGATTTGTGTAGAAATGATAAAAATAATCATTAACGTGAAATATTCTCAACCGCATTAGAGTCGACAAACTACCTCTCAGATTGGCAGACTGCGTCCCAGTGGTGGTTGATGGAGAATACAGATAGCTTACAGCAAAGTTCATTGTACAATGTACATATACATGTACTTTTGTATAGCCCTGTTCTTAGTAAAATGGATGTGCTTTACACTGGAGTAAATACCAGACTGAACTTTTAATACAGGAAAATTCAGGCAAAATGGCGGTCAACTGCCCATAAACAGGTTATTTTTAATTCAAGAAATATGATGAATGGCCTCTGATAACATACAGTATAATGTAGCAAAACTGTCCATCTTAAATGACTACCCCCTTCCCTCACATCTCTTCTCATCCAACTAAAATGGTTGCAGTGCCAGGCAATTTCGTATTGATTTCTCAATACATATTTCAAAATTTAGTACTGAAAATCTCTGAAACTGCAATGAGTACAAAATCGATCAATATAACTAACATTTGTTAAGCGATCCCCATCCATACTAACTAAAATTAGCTGATCTTTTGAGGAGAGCACGTTATTATACAAAGCTATATTGTCTAAACGGTTAAAACCTTTATTTTAGATGAAAGTTAGATGGCGGACGTCAAACCTGGAATGTGGATGGACAAAAAGAGACTCAATAGAATGCGTTGATGTATATCATTCGTGACGATGCTTAACCGATGTTTTCTCATATTGTCGTATAGAGTAGTAGTGATAATGTCCTACGAGTTCTAAACGGGGGAAGTACAACATCCCTTCATCTCTCTCTCTCTCTCTCTCTCGTACGTAAACTGAGAGAGAGAGAGAGAGAGAGAGAGAGAGAGAATTCGGAAAAGTAACATGATTAGCAATCACATGACGAATTAGTAACTCTCATGTCAAGCACACACAAACACACTTGCGCGCGCGTATCTGTAGTGGAGCTGCAATGCGTCGGCAAAGAAACCAAACGGGCTTCATGATCCGATTTCGTGAGTGTCATCACAGAAACCTGCCGCGAAATATATTTTCTATCTGCGCATATTATGTTATACATTTCAGTTATCAGACCACCGTTCTCTAGTTTATTGTCACTTGGGAGCTAATAAAACTCCCATTCAACACTAGTGAAAGTGTCAATATAGCCCTCCTCTCGAAGTTAAATATAATATAACGTGCCAGTATTGATCGGAACAGATAGAAACTTAACTCCTAGTTCTATAGGAAATTGTTTTATCCAAGGCCTACCTTCTGGGATATGAAAAGTTGAGTTTTAGTAACGCAATTAGCTTATAAGGTACATGGCCTGAGGTTTGGTATGCGCCTTTGCTTGCGTGTTATCAACTTACGGTATTCCTGGTTTATTGTTGTTTTATTGTCCCTAATAATAAGTGTTCTAGACTTAGACGTATAGTTTCCACATAATCGAAATAGATCATAATGGCAAGCGGTATGATGGATTGCAATAGCTCATATCGCAGACAAATGAATTCCTAATTTGGCCGATAATATAAGTAAGTACATGTATAGGCCTACTGTATATCAATGAGACAAAACAATACAAAGTTCATGAGCTTCATAAATTAAATGAAAGTTTCGTGTGTTAAACTACTGTTGCTATTGGTAAAAAAATGTCAAATACCACAATGTACAATTATGACTCTTATTCCAAAATGAAAAAGCAAATGTCAGAAGCGCTAAGGCATCAATAATGGTAAGAACTGAGGATGGCGTACATATTTCGGACGTATTCCCACCATATATATAGCAAATAAACTATTTCGATGAATAATCTCTTTCATCGACTAAAAGTGTACACGATTGAGCACGTTTTGAATACCACTTAGACGTTTGTGTTTCTGGTGATGAACCAACAAAGAGCGAGTAAATTCTAACAATACAAAAAACCTGTTACGTTATGCGTTTTGCGGGGTATTGCCAGTATGAATAATCTGGAAAGCATACTAAACTCCTTCATATCATAACTAGCGATATTTTACATCAATAACCTCTTATTCGGTAAGTTCCGGAGCAACATTCACGAGAGGACACCGCTTTTAATGAAAACCAACAAGGCCAACCCGGGCGGCCATCAGCATGGTGTGCGGCTGCGTGAAAGTTAGGACTGATAAGAGGACAGATAGTAATGATGGGATATGAGATAGGCGATAAACAAGTACTTGACGTGGGCGATAGCATGCCAATCCAATTGCTTGGCTTATTGTCAGTTAATAAAATAGGCTGACATAATATGAATCTCAGTGACAGTTTTGCTATACAATTTGGAGTCCCACTCCAAACATATTAGTTAACTGAAGACAAAACAGACCAATATCATTTAAGTACTATCGAGGTTATAGACTGTCTGTGAAATTTGCGTTAGAGATAATGGCCATGATACGTGTAATTAATGTTAAAAACTTGGTAATTTACTCGAATAATAAAGGCTATGATCAGATACTAGTTCCAGTTTGTGAAATATGGCATTCATACATGAAGCAGAACCCAAATCACGTGGACCGTTGGCCGCCATGTTTAACACTTCGTTTATCAACAAAGTCAAAACGTTTAAAATGCTGCGATTTCTCGTAAATATTGACCTAACATCTTCGACAAGCCTTAATGTATTCTAACTAAGAATAAGCAGCAAAAATCTATACCGGTATAAAAAAAACCATAAGCAAACCATTTGAAGTGAGAACAAGAATAGCCAAGTTGCTAAAAAGCGGTCGTCTGCGGTAAACTCGAAATGGCAGAGGCATGCAAACAGGGGAGTTTCCAATGTCCCCTGAAAATCACCTAAACTACATGGTATACCGTCTCTGCATAATAAAACCACGAAGATGACTTTTAAAAAATTATACATACCGCATTTGCTTTGTCGTGTGTTAGGCTATGTGGTGCAGGTAGGGTACCCTGGACGTCGTTTTGTATGAACATTATTATCTACTAATATGTTACATATACATATAAAACATCCAAAATGATAGGAATCGCCTATATACTAAAGCTGAAACCAGTGTCCTGGAGCCTAAAGAAAACTTTGAGACACTACAAAAATATCCCTAAATAAAAAAACGGTCTGCTTGGAATATAAGACTAAATGCGATGCAGAAAACTACTCTTTATTAACTATATCTGAATTGGAAATGCAAATAAATTCTAGATAGATTTAGAATCGAGTCACAAGAACAAAAAATCCAAAGGGCAAGATCCCAAAAGCCATTTCTGTCCCCATCCCAGAGAGATCAAAATGCGTAAACTGATGAAATGCAGTTTTACATGTACTTGAATGTCAACAATATGAACAGTGTAGACAATCAATAAAACGTAACAAAACTTTCACTAAATGCCCAAGCAACCATTTTTTTTTAGATTTGATACGATGTCAACGTTTGTATACGTGGCATAATTCTAATAAAATACACAGCCATATATGCGAACGCGCACGCTCACTAGTAGGGACGTATGCACACATACGTTGAAACTAATTATCTTTCACATAGAACCTGTACATAGTGAGTTTCCAAAAGCAATAATTGTGCATTGTTCTATTGATTAAAGCCCCTGCATTTTGCCGCTAAACCGGCACAGGCCTTTGCGCATCGTAGCACATACTATTGCTTACTTCCTAAGAATCTTTGTTTGACGGCGTTCCTGGGAAATTCGGCCAACGTAACACTTTTGCATTTGATGAAAGTAAATTTTCACTTTGTTATCCTTTGACAAATGCGCGAACTAGTAAACTAATGGGATTTTCTTCCTGTTGGTAATTTGATTGGGTCGGTTATCAGTGCGGTGACCACTGTCAAGTGGTGACCCTTCCGTAAAAGTGCAGTGGCTTAATCTGTTAATGGACATTCAGAAACATGACGCCTAAGTGGTCAATAAAAAACGCGGTTTATATGGTGGTCTTTTTACTTGATACAGTGCATGTTGGATGATTATATTTGCATTCACGTGCGGTTTTAAGTTATATATATGCACGTTATATACACGTTATATATATATATATATATATATATATATAGTCTTCATGCTATTGCTAAACTACAGATACTACTACAGGTTCACGTCTGTATATTAGACCCCATACGAACACATAACCATGTGGTGTAGTTTACAACAAGTAAGTTGTTGCAATATTAAATCCAGTTCGAATAACCATTAATTCCTGCAATGAATAATTTAATCAACTAGAAATTACGTAAAGAAGACATGGTTATATGGTTGACGTGCGTGGCATCGGTTTATACACGCTAGCTGTAATGAAAACTACGGCATTTCGTGATCCACTCTGGTTTAAGTTCAGGGCTTTAGATTGGTAATCTGTCAGCTACATTACCAACCCCGATGAAAGGAACATTCAAACACTGCATTAAATTGAGGAAAATGTATCGATAAAATATGCCCTGGAATATAACGATATATAACCTTTAAAAAACATTCATCGGAAGCCCGGCCATCATCAAGTCAACATGAATTAAGTGCCTAGAATTTAGGCTTAAATCTGTATTTTTGCAATACCAGAGTCTCGTGGTGAAAAAGCATTTATAAAAGGCTCCGGTGAAACCACACTGTCAGACAATAATACATCCATTGAGCCTACAATATTAGCCCTGATTGATATCGCTGCGGGTTTAATATACCATCTACAGGAGTAGTATTGCTTTCCACTTATAAATGCAGTAAGCAACGCCTATATGTAGGCTGTTCGCGAAAACGCTCGCGTCAGTGACATATCAATTCTGCCTAAGACGATAATGATCTGTATACGCATTTCTAGATAATCTGAGATCTACTCCTATCAAAACAAGGTAAATTAATGTAAAAATAGCTATGTTAATTTCTTGGGGCTTCGTGCTCTACCGATGTTGATTCTTTTATTTTTTGTTGAAATGTTCAAATTAATTTAGTTTACTTACTTGAATTTTGTCTTTTCTGTCCGAGTGGAAATGAGGCCAAAAAACGGCACTGAATACGTAATAAGCCAACTGCCGTGTTTGCTGTTGCTGCAATTATAATACGGCAGCGACCATTTCCCCGACTCCCTTGTGGTCAACACTGGGGCGGTGGTGGACTCATGTGGTAAAAATAAATAAGAGAAATTGTCTTGCTTCTGTGTCAAGAACCATCTCTCAGTGTTTTGAGGGTAGCTGTATGACGGCGTGCAATTTCTAACATGTGTTACAACTCTGGTATGGGTACTTGTGTTTTTATATGCATCATATTTACATCCTAAAATGCTTTTTTGGTCATCTGTATCAAACCATAGACTACAAGCATGTATAGAACTGTCTCCACTCACTACTGACTTTACCAATGAAATATAGAACTCTTTCTCAGCTTCCCATTCCGCTTGTATGGAACGGGGGTTTTGTAGAAGATCGTTCAGAATATTAGCAACTGTCAAAGCAGTTTGTGTTTGTGACTGAAACCCAGTATATGCTGATGTTGACGGTCGATATAAAAAACCATCAAGATTCGCGTTCAAGCAGTTACTATCGTCTGCTCTTTCATTTATGCTATCTATATATTCCAACAACGCCGTGGCTTGATCTAAATCATTGGGAAGCTCCGGTGAATTTGACACCATATTAGAAGCCAGAGCTGGGTTTTCTACAATTCCTCTTAGGTCTCTCGTGTTAAGGGTCCTTCCTGAATATCCTATGAAATGCGTTGACGAGGCTGCGATCACTGTGAGTGAATCGTGGATAACGCAAGTCAACCAAACCAAGTGAATATGGAAAACGAACAACATTTCCGTCGCAGCCCTCATAGTGACGCACAGAAAATGGCTAGTGCGACGAACTGATTACAGTGAAGGCCGAGCAAATATCGACACATTCTGCAGCCAGGCATTAGCTCTAGGTGCCGTTGCATATAAACCTCTAGTAGATACTGTACAACCTTTATGTAAAAACCCAGATGGTGCCGCCGCTTTACTCTCACTCAAGGTGAGGGAGAGCGGAAACACTAGTGCCCGCATGCCTTCCATAGAACCAACTCACGTATGCTTTAATAGTTCAATAAAATAATCGGTTGCCGATATTCCTCAGTCGTAATGACAGAACTAATATTATGGTAAGCTGATGCATTCGTTCTGCCTCCTTGCAATCATTCTCTAGCAGTCTCTTAGGCTCTGCGATACAGACGTGACCTTTGCCTATCGTCCTGAGATATTGGTCAAAATATCAGAAAAAAACTTCCGTTTTCGAGACAGTTGGCCTGCGATATCTGATGGTATTCTCTTAGTAAACGCCTTCGTTATTAAAATTGGGTCATTGCGCGCCGTCTCCTAAATAGTCGCCATACATAAAACGGTCACCAAATACGAATCTTCTAGGACTGACCAATCATTTCATCAAACACATATGAAAATGAAACTCGTCTTTTCGCTTGAAAATAATATGCGTTGATCATTCCCGTTGAAAGTGAATTATTACTTCAGATTATACCAGGTCACTGGAAGAACCAAACGTTGCCGTCTGATTCCGAGACGCTAGAAAATCAGGGTCCCTTCAAACGACATTCATCTGTCATCTTCTTCTGTCTGGATGCTGCTCTTTGCTCGTTTCTTCAGGTGAGTGATCATTCCCAACACAATCATTCCCACCTACGTGCAGTATATAACCCAGCGAAGGAAGGACGTTGGTCTGTCGATCGGTATATGTGCACGTGCGAATTAAAGCTCCCAGGTTCTCTTTTCAACCTCTTTTACCTCTTTAATCGGCAACACTTTACCGGTGCAAACCATACACGATGGTCTTTAGCCAATTAAACCGAGATGGAGTCCGTAGAGTAGTAAGGTGTGCAAACCTACCAAACACATGGAGCTGTCTGCCGGTTTGCGATCAATACGATCTACATAGTCTTATATTTGGCTGCCTGATGGACAGACTCGACGCCATCATCACTGCCAACCTTCACGGCGGCCGCTCTGAGAAATGTCGACTGCGGAATATACGAGTTCTACCCGAAAGTCTTGTGAAATCAGTCCGATTGGTTTCATACAAATAAATTGCCAGCTGATCTTTAATCTCATATGTTTCTGTATTACTACAGATGTATTCTGAACGCTCTCTAGGCTCTATTGCGGGCGCAAAAATGGCTAAATACGAAAATCAAAGTGCCTGCAGTTCAACTTCAAGGAAAGACGTTGCTTTCACATATCCATTTGAACAGAATATGATTAATTAACAAACTTAAATAACAGAAGAAAGTGTCAGAATCCCTTTGTTGATCGAGCTGTAATCATGCTGCTACTGTCGAGAGAATGAGCACGTGAAAGACTCGGGGACATATGTTAGTAATGACAGTTTATATATGGTGCCACTTGTCTAACACAATAAACTCTTCATCGTGAAGTGTTTTTCGCTAAATGAAATTCTCACACTCCAATAATTTCGCACAAAATTGTTAAAACATTTTTTATACGTTTTTATGCTTTATATGGTGCAATGTTGCATTCATCCAGTGAACAGGCAACTATAGTGAAACTTTTTGTAATATGGCTAGGAAACTTCTTCGTAGTTCAATATCTGGAGGTTTAATGCAGATTCGCAACGCTTTAAAATTATTCACATCAATGAAAGGAATAAATATTTTGGTAACCAGGCGCGTCATATCGAGACCCAAGCTTAACTTAATTAATTATACATCATCATGAACATGAAATATTCTGGTCCCCGCATCTGACGTTTACGGTTTCAGAACCTGCGGTTTCTAGCATCGTGTCATTCTTCATTATTTTTCGTCTATATATCTAAGCAACACATTTTTCGAAAAAATCAAAAAAACTTCTACACTTACTTATTATTATTTTGAAAGATATACAACGGTGTTTTGAGGATGGGGAAATATTGTGAAATGTCCAATTTGGACGTGACGTTACACAACTTGCACGTGACGTCACAACCACATAGCCAAATAGTGTCTTGCCAAATAGTGTCTAGGGACCATTCCCACAGGTATTTGGATCGATCTATCTCCCTGGGGAGTCTCACTAAATCGCTATCAACTTAACCAGCTTAAATGTCTGTCACGCCTAGTAAAGCTGTTAGGGGGTAATTATCTTTACCCCTAGGTGATTCGGTAGGCATGAGAGACATTTATCAAGCCCATTAAGTTGATAGCAATTTATTGAGACTCCCCAGGGAGTTAGACCGATCCAGATGGATCAATCTAGGCATGGGAACCCAGTCTTAAATGCCTATGCAATCACACGTGGATTTACTTATCACAATTTTATTTAAAAAGACAGGCTTTATAAGGATTATTGTCATAAATTCAATAGTTTACGTGTTAAACACTAAGACCACATTCAAAATAATATTAAAGTGACATTTGAAGTAAATCAACAATAACTGCATCTTAACGCGTATACAGATAACATCAACGGAAATATTTAATTGTATTCAACATTTTATAAACACTGTATTAATGGGCATGAACAATGCAACAGGTTTACTTGGAGGAATTTTTTTAAATATGTTGCCTCTGAAAAAAGGAAATATGATGTCCCCTTCATATCCTTGCTATCTTCAATTATTTATTCCTCTTTAACTTCCACTTTATCCAAAACTGTCTGTTTTGTTTCCATTTCTTCAGTCAACTTGTTTTTATTTATATAAAATGTCCACCTTTTAGTGTATTCTTTTGTATACTGTTCAAAATCTAACCTGTAAATTTCGAACCTGAAAAAAAAAATCCATTTGAGATATTTTAATATAAAGTATATATTATAACTAAATGTCTTAAATATAAAACACTAAACGACTGTTCTAAAAGTCTTCCTGGGGAAAAAACATTATTCTGGCAAATAATTTTTCTATCCATCAGAAAGAATAACTCTTGTTCTAAACAGAAGTTCACATGACAACACAAAGGAAAAAAGAATCTCTAGAATTTAACATTTAAAGACAAAAAGCAGACTAATAAAAATCCATTACTTTGTGTTTTCTTTCTCCCTGCTAGCAAAGGAAAACAAATGTCCTTTCCCTTTAGGACCAAGCACAGGAATCTTTATCTAAAATGAAAAATATTAATCTGTCCTTTAAATTTTGGTTTGGCTCCTCATTCCAACAATTACCTATATCATCTTGGTCATACTATATGACACCAACTTTAAGGAAGCTAGCTTACATTCCATCTCACCAACTTATTCCTTTATTTACAATATATGGCAACAAAACATGAAAGTCTTATCTCTCTTTAAAACAAAGTAGTACCAGTACTCTTATTATTAAAGAAATTGATTTTGATTGCACTGTCTTAGATCCTACAGTACAGTAGATACTGTTTAATGTATCATATGGTCACCAATGTGCAATCCTGTCACATTCAGTACTGTTTAAAAATTAATTGTCGAGTTCAGTGCCTTTTAAAAATTAAGTTTCCACATGAAAGTACTCAGTATTATATAGCCAGGTTTTGTCCCTGATATGACTTTGTAATATTCAAAACATATATCCTTACCACAACACTTAATTCATTCCCCACTACAGAGGCTGGGTCAAAAGGTGACAGGGGTTTCGCTGTGACAGGCTCTCCAAGGTAAGAAATAGCAGGTGTATAGCCCTTTAATATTTCTACTGCATCTTTGTAATAATTTTGGTCACTAAACATGGCTGGAAGACAAAGACACATAACAAAACGTAATGTCAGTAAAAAGCCAGGCATTTACAAATACCCCTCAGTATGAAACTGAAAGATAAAGGGTTAGATTGGATTTTAACTCCAACAAAACAAAATTTAGAAATAATGTTAACATTTTGCAATAGAATTCAATAGTAAAACCAAACTTATCCTACCTTACTTTCAAATGGGGGTGAATTTGTTACGTGTAAGTATCTGCTGAGAACCAGTACCAGTTCCAGCTTTGTCAATGAAGATCAGAACAAACTTGATTATCTTTATTTCTCCTAACAACATTTAATTTAACGTCACTAACCATAATGCCTCCTTGTCTTTCGAGTCCAAGCATAATAAGTGGACAGTGTACCACAGCTGAAGACAGTCAAAATAGCTACGATATACGTCTCTCTGCTGACATTATTTACAAATTTAATAACCTTACTAAGTCCATTTCTAAACATTGCCATGGGTTAAACATGTGGGACCTCGCTTGCAGTTTTTACTGCCAGTGCATGGTGAATTTAAAAGCGAGGCTGTAAAATGGAAAGGTTTGATAAAAACAACATTTTATATGATCTGCATATATTCTAAACATTTCATTTCCTGATATTTGTAAAACATAAAAAGAAAAATTGATAGTATTATCTTCCACAAAAAGAAAGAAAGAAAACGAAATTATTTCATTAAGCATTATCGTATATGCTTTTGTTCCGCTACTTGTGCATTTTAAGTCCTAATTTTACATTTCGCAGGTTTAAGAAATGTCTCTGTCTATAAAAGTATCTGTTTGACATATTTACACAACATTTTGTGTTTCTTAATAAGAAAATATATAAATTATGTCATATAAATGATTTTTGAATAATTAATTTTTTTCTCTGCACAACGAGATGTCAACATTGTTGCTTGGCAACGTGCAGCACGAAATCCGCCATCTTGTTTGACGGAGAAAATATTGCGAGTTGCTGAATCTGTTTTGTATTTATAATCATTAATTTCGTGCTATCATTAGCTAGAATATCGAATGACCACGTTAGTGGAGAGCTGATGTTTTGCACTCCTAAAAATGTCAGCAGTTAACGGAGTGAGCAAGGTAAGAACGCTAAAATAACTGCCATGTCGCATGTACTGGCACATTTGCAACTTGCAACTTATATTATAATAGTGGTTGACAGTGATTTGAGACGTGTTCGAAGACCTAAACAACGCCTGGGTGCAGCCTTATGAAGTATCCAATAGTTTTTCTTGCAATTTATATCGTTGGGATTGTGTACAAAATTTTTGCTTGTTACAGGTTACTTAAAGATGAGGTTGGTTCTCAACTCTCTCTCCCACCTCTCCCTTCTATCTCACACACATACGCACACACTCACGCACGCATGCACACGCACACACACACACACACACACACACACACATGTATTAAGTCTTCTAGTCTGGCCAAATATAATAAGGACATCCTGGCACTTTTGTAGTATCTCCCCCACACATACTTTATAGCTGTCTGATGTTCAACTTCAACGACTTTTCTGAATTAATTTGTGTGGTGACCTTGAGCAATGTCTTCATCTTACAGATGAATTAGTTTGGCAACTCCTTTTAACATGAAACTTTACACCTTTCAAATAGTATGAGAACAGAGGCCATTGCTGGGTTGAACATTTGTTATATAATCTCACTGGCCAAAGAATTTAAAGGTTATATATATATAATGCAAGTAAATTTCCAAATAATTCATAATAATGACAAGTGAATGACAGTAGACTAAATAGAACAACAGGAAAGAGCACAGGCATGCAGATGGGTAATCACATGACAAAATAGCATTGGCTTTGATAATACATGTAGTTTAGTATAATAATGTGACACATGGCATATTACTTTCATGTCTAGACTTCTCCAAGAAATGGGCCACAGAAAACCAAGGGCAAAGGAGCAGATGACCCAATCCGATTTCTTCCCACTCTGCCAAACAAAAGAACCAAGCCGTCATGGCAACAGAACCCTCCCTCATTTCTGCTGACAACCCAGGTAGAACATGAGGACCAAAAGCTTGGGATTGACTTAGTGTCAGAATTGACAGCAAGTAAGCAATGAAGATGTATTTATAAATCAAAGTATGCATTTGCATTCAACCCACATTGATCAAATATTGATGTTCAAGTTTTGATATATTTTAAGTACTTTTTTGTACTGCATTATGCTAGTCTGACTTATAATGTATATGACACATATATTGTGATATGATAGTTGTTTGCTCATGAACTGTCTTCTTTTTAACCATTTTAACTTATCCTTTTTACTAACAACAAAGGATGTCTGTGGTTTAGTCATTGGATTTTTGTATTTTTATAAAATGATAAATAATAATAAGAAGAGGAAAATTAAAATGATCATTATTTACAGCCAATGATATTATCACACTTATAACAGAGGATATTGATGAATATCTGGAGGACTTAATATTTGGTAACAAATGAAAGTGGATGCCTCAGTCCACAATGTGTTTTGATGTTGTGACACTGCATGGTTATATTTGGATATATTTAAAGAATTGCATAAATATGCAACCCTAGCACTCTATCATACCCTGAACTTAAATATTTTGTCCATTATGTTCTTATTTGTTGTCTGTACATGTATTTGAAACATACTACTTTTAATAAAATAGTTGCAAGATGTTAATCATAGCATCTCTACCCCACGTCAAGGCACTTGTTCTAAATTGACTCATTGTCTGGTAAGAAGTCACTTCTGCTTGTACTGAATGCATTTTTTTCATCCCATGGAATCACCTGTTCTCAAGTATGAATTACTTCATATGAGTTTTATTTATTCAAAAGCACATTTATGGCACATCTATATTCTTGGTATTTTGTAAAGTCATATATATGAATGATAAACCTGTAATATGAGGTCAAATTTTCCTTTTTTTCATAGAATTAAAAATTGCCATTCATTCTTGTCCCCATTTTCTCTATTTACTGCTGATGTGTAATCATAATAAAAGTTTTGTTATCAATCTTTTATTTTATAAAATAGTTCTACTATATATATATCTATCTTTGGTTTTATATTGGTTCTTTCAGATATTGTGTGTTAAAAGGTATTAACTACAGCATCCTATTTATGGATGTTATATCTGTAATGTATTACCATTGTTATGATTTATGCATAAAACGAGGTAGTAAAATTTATGCAGGGATCTTTATAATTCTCTGTAAATGGTAGTTTCTAATTCATTTCCTTTGAAAAAGGTTATTATTGGTGTAAGTATAGTGCCAAAATTAATAAAATAACCATATATTCAGGAGAACCTAAAAAAGGCAAACATGGTCGTAGCAAGACTTGGGAGAATGCAAATGGGCAAGCCAACGGCCATGCTGCAACCCCAAGAAAAGATAGGGAGCATTTCAGGAAAGCTTTGGTTGATATTATCATGTGAGTAGTTATAATTACGTTATTATTTTTTTTATGGGATTATTATGTTAGTAACCTTTTACATTTTTTATTCATAAAGTGACTGTGTAATGGGTTTATGTCTTCTTAAATATTTATGTCTTGATAAATATTTTGACATTTTAACATGTGAATAAGTGTGTTTTGACTTTATTTGTTATGTTCATTAAAATGTTGTTTCTTTAAAAAAAAAAAAAAACGTTATCAATGGCTTTGTACTTTCCATGACTTTTAAAGCTTTTGGGTTATCAATCTGTCCTAAACACAATTCTTTATAGTTTGATAACAAAGATTTCTGTATGTCAGGCAAGAGGACACTCCCCCTCAAAGCAGACCCATGTCCACAAATGGAGAGCTGCCACCATTAACAAGAACTGGGTCACCAACCAGTGCAGAGAAAGATATCCTGGTAAGATTACATTTAGAATGGGTTAGAAGTTATTTGTTAAAATGTTAAAAAGTTAAAGACTAACAGACAGCAAT
Source organism: Lingula anatina (assembly GCF_001039355.2). The sequence goes on from NW_019775537.1 coordinate 308,374, forward strand.
GTGGTATAGAGATAATGGTGAATTTATGGGAAATATGATTTTCACTGTGACACAGGTTAATAACAAAAACATTTATTTAAGTGTAAAAACAGCAGAATTTGTAATTGTTTTTTTGGTCTTGTAAAACTTTTCATTGTTTTATTTTAGGTTCAATTTACCATTCTGTTAAAATGATATTGTCTCACACTGATTCTTAAATAAGCTGACTTGTCTGTTTTTGTAATTTTAGAGATATTACTACTACATACACAATGGGATTGACACAGAACATGTTGCTCCCATGGAAGACAACTGGTTGGAAAATGTATTGAAATTGGTGCCTGGGGAACTTAAGGTAATTTTTGCTTGCACACGTGCTCTTTTGAAACCCTCTGTAAAAACAACAGCTCATTATTTTATAAAACTAACACACAAAACTTCATTTGCCCAAATGTTTTTGAAAAATCAACCATAATTAGTTGATGTGCATTTTAATGTACACTAACTATTGTGCCTATGTATAATAAACATTTACCACATCATATGTTTTGAAGTGTTGCAGAAACAAGGAATATTTACTCTAATGTAAATAGCTCTAAAGCTTCAAACTTGCTGTGGTCAACTGAAGTACTGAAAGGCGGATCAGGTTTGATAAATGGGCATGATTAAATTACATTTTTTGATATTTAACCTGTTTTGCGTCTTTTAATAATGTTAACTGCAGTTTGAATGGGAATTTTTTAAAATCTTCAGACTGGACACACTGAAACAATAGAAAATCTGTCTGATGAAATGAGAGAAGATTACCTTCTTAGTGTGAAGAAAGCAATTGGTAAGTTGCACAAAAATCTGCCAAATTAGACTACAATAAGTTGGATGTGAAAAATAATCTGGTATGAACACACATTCTTTATTTTTTTACTCATATTAAAACAACTTTATAATTTCTGTCACTTTTATCACTTCTAGTCTCTGAGGAATGATTTCATTTTCTTTCAAGCATGCCTGGATGATTAAAAAAACAGTTAATTCTCCATTAGTTTCTATATTTAATATGCAGTGAAAAGCAAGCACTAATTATTTTTTCCAGTTGACTTTGTGCTGAAGGATCCCAGAGAGAAGGAATCGGATGAGAAGGAGCACCTGCCAGGCCACAGGGAGGAGCTTCAGGTTGTTCCCAAGCCCTGGTACAAGTCTTACACCTGGGCCAGGGATATAGCAGTTGACCACCTCCATGTCACCAACCCCTGTATGATGCAGGTGCTGGATTTGTGGCATGCCACCTTTGGGTAAGGACTTGGATTTTATATTACACTGCGGGCACATGTCCTGTCCTGTATACGACTAGACAGCAAGGTTGAGAACAGCCTTGCTATTGCTTTTGTAACATATAGGTAATACATCTCTACCTGTTATAACTGCAGTTAGTGAAGAAATGTATTTAGATGGAATAACTGTATTGTCAGCCGGCCCTAGAATTTGGGTTATCAGGTTCATATTTTATAGTGTTAAATTACAGAGAAATCTGCCAAATAGGAAAGGTGGAAGACATTTTTGAGTGAGAACTTATTTATTGGTCATATTGCAGGCAACTGAGGCTGATTGACATAGAGGAATTCCACAACAGAACAGAGTCCATGGACCTGAAGACATTCCAGCAGCTGTGCATCAGACATGTAGACTCGGCCAAGGAAAAGCTGCTGAAAAAGTAAGCCTTGTTGTTGAATCAAATAGCAAACTTTTGACTCATGATTTTGTAAATAAATGTTTCAGAGGAAATTGTTTTATGTTTTCAAATATGGTCATTGAAAAATATGAAGTTAAATGAAAGAACCTTTAAAGCATATTTATCCAGTTGGCAGGTGGAGTTACAATATTCAAAATTGTTACTGGTGTTATTTTGGGATTCACTTATAATTAATGCATCATGTAACATCACATTGTAGGTGGTTTCCCGAAATCCAGAATATCTTTTACCAAGGCAACAAAAGGAAGCAGGTTCCTAGCAACCAGGACCAGGAGAGATTAGAGAAGTTCTTCAACTGTGCTGCCACCCTCATGACAGAACAACTGCAGGCACTGTGTCTGGTGTCCATGTCAGACTACACAGACTTGATATGCCAGCCTCCAGTATGTCTACTTATATGATTAGAAAGGCCTGTAGCCATTTTTTAGGGGAGAGTTGGGGGTTGAAAAAACTGTCCTATTATCTGAAAAACATTGCTCTGAAACCAGATTTGGCATTAATTCCATGCCTTTCTCAGTTTGGGTCAACTAAAGGGGTTAGAAAATGAAAGTGATCCCCTCCTTAAAAATGGCTACAGGTACATCAATGACATAGCATAAATTTAAAGATATCAATTGTATATCTTTAAGTGTTAAATATTTTTGTTTAAAACTGTTACAATTAGATAACATCAGCAAGCTGTCAAACTAATGAACATGTTATAATTTCAGCATTCCACCAGAGCCTATGAACATGCTGGCTTTGTGCTGAGACTGATCCTGGACAAGTCCGAGATAAAGTTTGAGCCATCTTTTGAAGATTTTGAGCTAGTGTTATTAAATGCGTATGAAGTGATGGACAGGGCTGTCAATGTGGTACCCAGAGTAGAGACTAAACTGTACTCTGAATGGGTGAGGAGTTATTTATGATTATACTAATAATAATAATAATAATAATAATAATAAGATTCTTATATGGCGCCTNTGTAAAGCCGTGAGCGAGATTCTGCGAGATTTAAGAAGGACTGCTTTCACCCCCACGCCATCTAGCGGCAGACCCTTAAAGCGGGTATTCCCCATTAACATTTACCACATCATATGTTTTGAAGTGTTGCAGAAACAAGGAACATTTACTCTAATGTAAATAGCTCTAAAGCTTCAAACTTGCTGTGGTCAACTGAAGTACTGAAAGGAGGATCAGGTTTGACAAATGGGCATGATTAAATTACATTTTTTGATATTTAACCTGTTTTGCGTCTTTTAATAATGTTAACTGCAGTTTGAATGGGAATATTTTTAAATCTTCAGACTGGACACACTGAAACAATAGAAAATCTGTCTGATGAAATGAGAGAAGATTACCTTCTTAGTGTGAAGAAAGCAATTGGTAAGTTGCACAAAAATCTGCCAAATTAGACTACAATAAGTTGGATGTGAAAAAAAATCTGGTATGAACACACATTCTTTATTTTTTTACTCATATTTAAACAACTTTATAATTTCTGTCACTTTTATCACTTCTAGTCTCTGAGGAATGATTTCATTTTCTTTCAAGCATGTCTGGACGATTAAAAAAAAAAACAATAATTCTCCATTAGTTTCTATATTTAATATGCAGTGAAAAGCAAGCACTAATTTTTTTTCCAGTTGACTTTGTGCTGAAGGATCCCAGAGAGAAGGAATCGGATGAGAAGGAGCACCTGCCAGGCCACAGGGAGGAGCTTCAGGTTGTTCCCAAGCCCTGGTACAAGTCTTACACCTGGGCCAGGGATATAGCAGTTGACCACCTCCATGTCACCAACCCCTGTATGATGCAGGTGCTGGATCTATGGCATGCCACCTTTGGGTAAGGACTTAGATTTTATATTACACTGCGGGCACATGTCCTGTCCTGTATACGACTAGACAGCAAGGTTGAGAACAGCCTTGCTAGTGCTTTTGTAACATATAGGTAATACATCTCTACCTGTTATAACTGCAGTTAGTGAAGAAATGTATTCAATGGAATAACTGTAATGTCAGCCGACCCTAGAATTTGGGTTATCAGTATCATATTTCATAGTGTTAAATTACAGAGAAATCTGCCAAATAGGAAAGGTGGAAGACATTTTTAGTGAGAACTTATTTATTGGTCATATTGCAGGCAACTGAGGCTGATTGACATAGAGGAATTCCACAACAGAACAGAGTCCATGGACCTGAAGACATTCCAGCAGCTGTGCATCAGACATGTAGACTCAGCCAAGGAAAAGCTGCTGAAAAAGTAAGCCTTGTTGTTGAATCAAATAGCAAACTTTTGACTGATGATTTTGTAAATAAATGTTTCAGAGGAAATTGTTTTATGTTTTCAAATATGGTCATTGAAAAATATGAAGTTAAATGAAAGAACCTTTAAAGCATATTTATCCAGTTGGCAGTTGGAGGTACAATATTCAAAATTGTTACTAGTGTTATTTTAGGATTCACTTATAATTAATGCATCATGTAACATCACATTGTAGGTGGTTTCCCGAAATCCAGAATATCTTTTACCAAGGCAACAAAAGGAAGCAGGTTCCTAGCAACCAGGACCAGGAGAGATTAGAGAAGTTCTTCAACTGTGCTGCCACCCTCATGACAGAACAACTGCAGGCACTGTGTCTGGTGTCCATGTCAGACTACACAGACTTGATATGCCAGCCTCCAGTATGTCTACTTATATGATTAGAAAGGCCTGTAGCCATTGGATTTTTTAGGGGGGAGTGGGGGGTTGAAAAAACTGTCCTATTATCTGAAAAACATTGCTGTGAAACCAGATTTGGCATTAGTTTCTCAGTTTGGGTCAACTAAAGGGGTAAGAAAATGAAAGTGATCCCCTCCTTAAAAATGGCTACAGGTACATCAATGACATAGCATAAATTTAAAGATATCAATTGTATATCTTTAAGTGTTAAATATTTTTGTTTAAAACTGTTACAATTAGATAACATCAGCAAGCTGTCAAACTAATGAACATGTTATATTTTCAGCATTCCACCAGAGCCTATGAACATGCTGGCTTTGTGCTGAGACTGATCCTGGACAAGTCCGAGATAAAGTTTGAGCCATCTTTTGAAGATTTTGAGCTAGTGTTATTAAATGCATATGAAGTGATGGACAGAGCTGTCAATGTGGTACCCAGAGTAGAGACTAAACTGTATTCTGAATGGGTGAGGAGTTATTTATGATTATACTAGTATCTTGCATTAGGCATTTTCAGTTAGGTTTCTGTACACACACACATTAAAGATTCTGAAAATGTTGCCTCAAGCTTTTGTCATATTTAAAGTGTGTTTTCATATATTTATTCCTTCGATCTCTGATTATCTATATATTATTTGTTTGTTTGTTTATATCTTCAGAGTGGCAGTACAAACAAACAGTTCCTGAAGCCAGTGATTCTCCCTGAGATCAGGGCCGCCCATGAGGACAAGGTGAAAGCTGAGATCAAGAAGGAAAGTGTCAAGCCAATCCACCATGCAAAGCACTATGACAAATACAGCTTCCTCATCTCTAACCAGGCAGAGGCAGATGTGGAGCAGTTCTTGAAGGAAGAGCACAGTTTTGATGAATACGTTGCAGAGGTCAAGAAGTACAAACAATTGCTGGATGACATCACTTACAACAACATAAAGGTAATAATGGCAGTTAATTTCTCCTGAGAAAAAGTCTTTCTTTTTTACACAAAAATGTCATTCAGTGGTTGTTGGTGCAGGGGTGTATTCAAATGGTGCAGAATGTTGAAGCACACAGTTTGTCTGACAAGTGCTAACATAGTATGGCATAATTTTCAGTTGACTTTACCAATTCCACTTACAGAAAATCCGCCTGGGGATGTTTGAAGTGCACTGTGATGAGTTAGTGAGAGCCTTGGCAAAAAGGGCAGACACATTTGCTAACAGACTGCTGGCCAAGATGCAGAAAGATCATCAGGATCAGAACAGGAAGTAAGCAACATGTTGTGGTCATATCATGATGTGCGAAGTGATTAAAAAAGCGTGAACAGCAATTTGCTTCAATAATTAAAGAGTAATTTATCAGGTCAATTTATAAATAAACTCACATTTTATATAAAAATTTTAATATCACACACTGACATACAGCCATGTTGATAGAGTCTGTGATTGTACTCTTCCTTGTATTACCCTATAAACATCTGGTTATGTATTTGCAGGCTTTGTGATGACTATGAGAAGATCTCGGAGAAGGCTCTGGCCACCCCTGCCAACACTGAGCAGCTGATAGAGCTGAACACCTATATCACCAATGTGGAGAAGAAGGAGATCTTTGAATTGGAGAAGAGACTGGTTAGCGCCAAGGACAGGCTGGCTTTCCTGGCAGACTTTGCTCAGTTTTCTCCTGCAGAGATTCGCCTGAATAGCAACACATTTATGTGGCATGGAAGAATGCCCCAAATCTTTGAGGAACATAAACTCATTGTAGATGACAAGACGTCACAGTTCCAGGAGAATCTTAAGGTTTGTACAATATGAACAAATGTAATAATGATAAATCTCTACAGTGAAACAAGTTTTGCATAAGAGCAGAAAATGTAAATAAGAACTGGAACTGATGATTGTTTGAGAAATTCATTACATTGCAAAAATAAAAAAAAAGAAAGGCAACACTAATATTTATTTGTAACACATATTTTTTTTAATGATATTACCAATATTGATGTTGATATTGAAATCATAATTCCTTGCAGTATCGCAGAGAGAGATTCCAGGAAGATTTGGACAGTTATGCAAAGCAAGTGGAAGAATTTTCATCATTTGGTGACCTGAATGAGATACAGAAGTATCTGAAGAAGGCCCAGGCACTAGATGCCAAGCTGCAGACTGCAGCTGAAAAGGTAGGAAACTGGAAACTTAAGGTTACTATTATCAGTGGAATATGTGCAGAGAAGGTTGTAGGATATTGCCAAGTGCAATTTATTGATTTGATTAACAAGGTTGCCACAGTCAGGCTTTTGCATTATTTTATTGTTAAATAATTTTGAAATATTAAAAAATTAGTATCTTACATAACATATGTATTTGAAAGAATTCCAAGCATTCTGAACATTGCCTTCAGATTGAGCAGTTCAATACTGAGGAAGAGGCATTTGGCTGGGAGACCAGTGCCTACCCACAGAGGATGCAAATCATCAACATACTGAAACCCTACCAGAATTTGTATGAACAGACAGTGGAGTTTGGACAGAAATATAAGTAAGTATAAAAGATACAATGCAGTCCTCTAATAAAAAAAAAAGGGATGCATTAAAAAATATCCATCAATGCAGTTGAAAGTCTATAATCATTTTATTGTATTTGCAAATGTCTTTTACTGATATTCTGGTGGAATTCATCTTTGTATTTTTGATAAACACTTGAAAAATTAAAAAAATGACTGATTTCTATATAACTTTTCTGAAGCCTACTTTGAATGAGACTAAAAACTCAGGAAAGTTTCTCAGATGTCAGACAATTTTAATCTTATGAGATCTTTTTACTGATAGTAAGATATTTCTAAATTTACTAATATTTTATGAAATAATAGTAATGATGTGTGGGCTGAATTGCTGTTCTCTCTGTTCCCCAGAGAATGGATGGATGGCCCTATGTCCAACGTAAACCCAGATCAGGTAGACCAAGAAGTTGGTAATTATTGGAGAAACCTGTACAAACTTGAGAAAGGTTTTGATGCTATACCAACAGCAAAGAAAATTGCCAATAAGGTAAGAGAAAATTTTAAAGTATCACATACTTATTTGATCACTATCAGATCTGTATTTTACAGGCACTGTACTAAAAGAACTTGAATTTAGCATGGATGAGTTAGTAGGTTCATGTATATCAATTTGATTGATTTTATTCTGATTATATAGTTGGATTAAATTACAACATTGGTATTTACTATAACCTCAGACCAAATCCAAGATTGAGGAGTTCCGTGACCACCTCCCTCTGGTCCAGACATTGTTTAACCCAGGCCTGAGAGACCGTCACTGGGAGTTGATAGCAGAAATCATCAACTACCCAGGGTTCAAGCCAGATGAGGACACCTGTCTGTCCAAGTTTGTGGACATGAACCTTGACCAGTACATCCCTAAGCTGGAGTCCATCAGTGAGTCTGCCAGCAAGGAATACTCGCTTGAGAAGGCAATGGAGAAGATGAAGATCGAGTGGAAAGATGTAAGTCTCACTGGCGATTATGTCTTCTTGATTCATGTGTGAAGTCACTTGTTTAATGTGAAAAAAAGTTTGGTTTAACTTTTGTTTCCTTTGGTTTAAAGTCACGAAATATAAGTTTGAGCAAGGATTTTCTTGAGGTTTAATTGATAACACAAAAATATTATTTTCATATTTTATAGAGAATATTCTCTTGCTGTATTTTGAACTGAAAATGTAGCAATTAAGCAATGAATGACAACAATGCCAGTGTACAGGACAGATCATCGCCTTCATCATTCTGTGTTGGTATATATTTGTAGATTGAGTTTGTGATGGTCCCATACAGAGAGACTGGAACTCACATCCTGTCCTCAGTGGACGACATTCAGCTGCTGCTGGACGACCACATTGTCAAGACACAGACTATGAGAGGATCTCCCTTCATCAAGCCTTTTGAAGTAGAAATGAAGTAAGTCACTCTGCTTTGTTCACAGATTAATTTTATAATGTTAGAAAAAAAAAGACAGAGGAGATATAAGATTGAAGCAAAATATTTTTCTTTATGCTAAGACATGACGCATGGGAATGAAATGATGCATATTTATGCAAAGAAATTTTGTGAAAATTATATTGAAGAGAAAAGATAATGCATACATAAAATTAATAAACACAGATAATTGAAATCTAAAGAAACAAAAAGACTGACGCTGCCCTGAATCATTTTCCAGGGAGTGGGAGGGCAAACTGGTCCTGCTACAGGATATCCTGGATGAGTGGCTGAAGGTGCAGGCCACCTGGCTATACCTAGAGCCTATCTTCAGCTCCCCAGATATCATGGCTCAGATGCCAGAGGAAGGCAGGAAGTTCACAACAGTGGACAAGAACTGGAAGGACATCATGAAGGCCTCTGTGGTGGACAAACATGTCCTTGCAGTGACCAGTATAGATAAAATGTTGGAAAGACTCAAGAAGTCCAATGAGCTTCTAGAACAGATCCAGAAGGTAGGCTCATGTGGCTTTGTCTTGATTGCAATTTAGATTAAAAGCTTGATTTATTTTGTCAGGTTTATAGGCATTTAAGGGGAATAAGGTTATATACATTTTAGATCAGTTAAGTTATATGTACATACTTCATATTGTTTTAAATCCAGGGCTTGAATGACTACCTTGAGAAGAAGCGCCTCTACTTCCCACGTTTCTTCTTCCTGTCCAATGATGAGTTGCTTGAGATCTTGTCCGAGACCAAGGACCCGACCCGTGTCCAGCCTCATCTGAAGAAATGCTTTGAAGGGANATCTCCAAAACTGGCAGAGATAGGTCCATAGTTACTATTGAACTTGAATAGAAAGTCATATACTGGCAATCTAAATGTGACCTTGAAATTGACCTTTGACCTACTTTTCCCCATGAATTGAACTTTGCAAATTTTGCTTTCCTTTTATCTCCAAAACTGGCAGAGATAGGTCCGTAGTTACTATTGAACTTGAATAGGAAGTCATATACTGATAATCTAACTGTGGCCTTGAAATTGACCTTTGACCTACTTTTCATAATGAACTGCACTTTGCAAGTTTTTTGATCTTTATATATCCAAAACTGGCAAAGATACCTCCATAGTTACTATTGAACTTGAATAGGAAGTCTTATACTGGCAATTTAACTGTGACCTTGAAATTGACCTTTGACGTACTTTTCACCATGAACTGAACTTTGCAACATTTAGTCCCTTGTATCTCAAAAACTGGCAGAGATACCTCCATAGTTTTTATTGAACTTGAATAGGAAGTCATATACTGGCAATCTAACTGTGACCTTAAAATTGACCTTTGACCTACTTTTCACCAGGAACTGAACTTTGCAACTTTTTAATGCTTTTATTTTCAAAACTGGCAGAGATACGCCCATAGTTACTATTGAATTTGAATAGAAAGTCATACGAGGCAATTTACTGTGACCTTAAAATTGACCTTTGACCTACTTTTAACCATGAACTGAACTTTGCAAATTTTGGTTCCCTTTTATCTCCAAAACTGGCAGAGATAAGTCTATGGTTACTATTGAACTTGAATGGGAAGTCATATACTGGCAATCACAATGTGACCTTGAAATTGACTTTTGACCTACTTTACACCATAAACTGAACTTTGCAACTTTTTAATGCTTTTATTTTCAAAACTGGCAGAGATACGCCCATAGTTACTATTGAATTTGAATAGAAAGTCATACGAGGCAATTTATTGTGACCTTAAAATTTTCCTTTGACCTACTTTTAACCATGAACTGAACTTTGCAAATTTTGTTACCTTTTATCTCCAAAACTAGGAAAGATAGGACCATAGTTACTATTGAACTTGAATAGGAAGTCATATACTGGCAATCTAAGTGTGACCTTGAAATTGACCTTTGACCTACTTTTCATCATGAATTGAAGTTTACAAATTTTGGTTCCCTTTTATCTCCAAAACTGGCAGAGATACGTCCATAGTTGCTATTGAACTTGAATAGGAAGTCATATACTGGAAATTTACTGTGACCTTGAAATTGACCTTTGACCTACCTTACTATGAACTGAACTTTGATTTTACCATTTTTTTTATATATATATATATATATTTTTTTTTTGCATATTTTGAGAATTCTTGTTGATTGCATTTTTTACAGCTTGTCAAGCACAAGACTGGTGGTGGTGTCCCTTTTTTGTGTGTGTGGGGGTCTATACGATCGCGCTTACCCCAGCTGGTGGTACAATATTCGGAGGCGGTATCGCCTCTCTGATCCTCTAGTTACCTCACATTAATGGACATATTTGAAAGAGTTCCAACCATTCTGAATATTGCCTTCAGATTGAGCAGTTCAACACTGAGGAAGAGGCATTTGGCTGGGAGACCAGTGCCTACCCACAGAGGATGCAAATCATCAACATACTGAAACCCTACCAGAATTTGTATGAACAGACAGTGGAGTTTGGACAGAAATATAAGTAAGTATAAAAGATACAATGCAGTCCTCTAATAAAAAAAAAGTGATTCATTAGAAAATATCCATCAATGCAGTTGAAAGTCTACAATCATTTTACTGTATTTGCAAATCTCTTTTACTGATATTCTGGTGGAATTCATCTTTGTATTTTTGATAAGCACTTGAAAAATTAAAAAAAATGACTGATTTCTATTTAAACTTTTTCTAAAGCCTACTTTGAATGAGACTAAAAACTCAGGAAATTTTCTCAGATGTCAGACAATTTTAATCTTATGAGACCTTTTTACTGATAATAAGATATTTCTAAATTTACTAAATATTTTATTAAATGATAGTAATGATGTGTGGGCTGACTTGCTGTTCTCTCTGTTCCCCAGGGAATGGATGGATGGCCCTATGTCCAACGTAAACCCAGATCAGGTAGACCAAGAAGTTGGTAATTATTGGAGAAACCTGTACAAACTTGAGAAAGGTTTTGATGCTATACCAACAGCAAAGAAAATTGCCAATAAGGTAAGAGAAAATTTTAAATTATCACATACTTATTTGGTCACTATTAGATCTGTATTTTACAGGCACTGTACTGAAATAACTTTAAATTAGCATGTATGAGTTAGTAGGTACATGTTTATCAATTTGATTGATTTTACTGATTATAAAGTTGGATAAAATTAAAACATTGGTATTTACTGTGACCTCAGACCAAATCCAAGATTGAGGAGTTCCGTGACCACCTGCCTCTGGTCCAGACATTGTTTAACCCAGGCCTGAGAGACCGTCACTGGGAGTTGATAGCAGAAATCATCAACTACCCAGGGTTCAAGCCAGATGAGGACACCTGTCTGTCCAAGTTTGTGGACATGAACCTTGACCAGTACATCCCTAAGTTGGAGTCCATCAGTGAGTCTGCCAGCAAGGAATACTCGCTTGAGAAGGCAATGGAGAAGATGAAGATCGAGTGGAAAGATGTAAGTCTCACTGGTGATTATGTCTTCTTGATTCATGTGTGAAGTCACTTGTTTTATGTGAAAAAAAGTTTGGTTAAACTTTTGTTTCCTTTGGTTTAAAGTCATGAAATATAAGTTTGAGCAAGGATTTTTTTTAGGTTTAATTGATAACACAAAAATATTATTTTCATATTTTATAGAGAATATTCTCTTGCTGTATTTTGAACTGTAAATGTGGCAATTAAGCATTGAATGACAGCAATGCAGATCATCGCCTACAGCATTCTGTGTTGGTATATATTTGTAGATTGAGTTTGTGATGGTCCCATACAGAGAGACTGGAACTCACATCCTGTCCTCAGTGGATGACATTCAGCTGCTGCTGGACGACCACATTGTCAAGACACAGACTATGAGAGGATCTCCCTTCATCAAGCCTTTTGAAGTAGAAATGAAGTAAGTCACTCTGCTTTGTTCACAGATGAATTTTATAATGTTAGAAAAAAAAAAAAAAAAAGACAGAGGAGATATAAGATTGAAGCAAAATATTTTTCTTTATGCTAAGACATGACACATGGGAATGAAATGATGCATATTTATGCAAAGAAATTTTGTGAAAATTATTTTGGAGAGAAAAGATAATGCATACATAAAATTAATAAACACAGATAATTGAAATCTAAAGAAACAAAAAGACTGACCCTGCCCTGAATCATTTCCCAGGGAGTGGGAGGGCAAACTGGTCCTGCTGCAGGATATCCTGGATGAGTGGCTGAAGGTGCAGGCCACCTGGCTATACCTGGAGCCTATCTTCAGCTCCCCAGACATCATGGCTCAGATGCCAGAGGAAGGCAGGAAGTTTACAACAGTGGACAAGAACTGGAAGGATATCATGAAGGCCTCTGTGGTGGACAAACATGTCCTTGCAGTGACCAGTATAGATAAAATGTTGGAAAGACTCAAGAAGTCCAATGAGCTTCTAGAACAGATCCAGAAGGTAGGTTCATGTCATTGTGGCTTTTTCTTGATTGCAATTTAGATTAAAAACTTGATTTATTTTATGTCAGGTTTATAGGCATTTAAGGGGAATAAGGTTATATACATTTTAGATCAGTTAAGTTATATGTACATACTACATATTGTTTTAAATCCAGGGCTTGAATGACTACCTTGAGAAGAAGCGCCTCTACTTCCCACGTTTCTTCTTCCTGTCCAATGATGAGTTGCTTGAGATCTTGTCCGAGACCAAGGACCCGACCCGTGTCCAGCCTCATCTGAAGAAATGCTTTGAAGGCATTGCCAAGCTGGAGTTCACGGACATTCTGGACATCACTCACATGAAGAGCAGTGAGGGAGAGGTGGTCCTTCTCAGAGATGTGATCTCTACCTCCAAGGCCAGAGGTCAGGTGGAGAAGTGGCTGCTGGAGCTGGAGGGCGACATGATTGTCTCTTTACATAAGGTAAGTGGAAGTTAGAAGATTTTTCTTGTTGGTTTTTATATTAGACTGTAAATGTCATAATATTTGACAGCCATACTATATGAATATCAGTCATTATGATTAAATCAGTTTTAATGCTTTGAGCAAATACTAGAAAATTGTTACTTTTCAGAACTCAATTAAATGACAGATTTTCCTTATGTGAGCTATGCTGTGTTGAATGTGTGATATAACTATGTATGTGTTTTATCCATCAGGTGATTGGTGAATCCCTGGAAGTGTATAACTCCACCCCTAGAGCTGAGTGGGTGTGTAAGTGGCCAGGACAGGCTGTTCTGTGTGTCACCACCAAATACTGGACAGATTTTGTCAGCCAGTAAGTTTTTAATACATATTATTTTCTGCACTTGTACTTAAGAACTGAGATGAAAGTGATTTCTTTGCATTATCTTCTGTTTGTTGTTTGATTTCATACATGAAGCATGTGAATGCCTTAAGTGGGTCAACAGAACTGTCATTCTTTGCTAGTGGTTACAAAATGTTGAATTTGACCGAAAATTTCAAACTTTCTCTGGGAAGCTGTAATTTTGCGATGTGATAGCTACACCATCACAGTTTATCATTTCATAAAAAGGGAAACAGCAGCTGCCCTTTTTAGGGCACACAGGAGAGTTGAACAGCTATACCCACCAAATCCAAGACGCGTTACCCTGGGTAATATATTTTGCACAAACTAATGAAAGTCTAATGGAATGTTTTCAGTTTTAGTTTAAATCATAAGGGGGTGTTGTCTCAATGCTTCAAAACTGGTTTTGAAGAATTTAATCCACATTTCATAATTAATAAAAATGGTGAATATGTGGGTCACGGTAACGTTATTGACGCGGGTACAAAAACTTTTTATAATCATGTAAATAATAACAATATTTTTGCTATTATCCATACACACTTCATTCATGAGGGGCACACCACTTTCACATGCTTTTAAAATGGAATTGACAAACACAGAGGAATAATGCACATATTTTATTTACTGTAACTCTGTCATATGGGACACACACTGAACAAAGTTGATCTAAAGAATGTTCCAGATTGTAGTTTTTTATCAGAACTATTATTTTTTTATTATTATTTTAACACAATAAAGTTCAGTTAAATACAAAATTTAACAAAATGAAGTTCAGTGTAACACAAAGTTCATAATTATAACATTCTTCCTGACATATGTAGACCAATGGTGATATCTGTTCTGTGCTCACTAAGGCATCCACTCTTGGGATTCTGAAAAAAAATCACACAAAGAATCTGTTAACTCTGATAACGAACAATGGATAACCTAAGATCACAAATAGTTTATTGCTTATTCAAACAAAGTACAGTGCATTATGAGTGGCAAACACGCATTACTGAGACACATTTTCTTCACCCATTTTCGGTGCTTCATTGCGTAACGTAAGTGTTGCTAGTAATCCATTATTGCTGTTTTTACAGACGGTTAAATTTTAAACGCACGGAATACAGTGTAGCAGCTTAATTTAAGACAAAACTAAAAAAANGGACCCGACCCGTGTCCAGCCTCATCTGAAGAAATGCTTTGAAGGCATTGCCAAGCTGGAGTTCACGGACATTCTGGACATCACTCACATGAAGAGCAGTGAGGGAGAGGTGGTCCTTCTCAGAGATGTGATCTCTACCTCCAAGGCCAGAGGTCAGGTGGAGAAGTGGCTGCTGGAGCTGGAGGGCGACATGATTGTCTCTTTACATAAGGTAAGTGGAAGTTAGAAGATTTTTCTTGTTGGTTTTTATATTAGACTGTAAATGTCATAATATTTGACAGCCATACTATATGAATATCAGTCATTATGATTAAATCAGTTTTAATGCTTTGAGCAAATACTAGAAAATTGTTACTTTTCAGAACTCAATTAAATGACAGATTTTCCTTATGTGAGCTATGCTGTGTTGAATGTGTGATATAACTATGTATGTGTTTTATCCATCAGGTGATTGGTGAATCCCTGGAAGTGTATAACTCCACCCCTAGAGCTGAGTGGGTGTGTAAGTGGCCAGGACAGGCTGTTCTGTGTGTCACCACCAAATACTGGACAGATTTTGTCAGCCAGTAAGTTTTTACTACATATTATTTTCTGCACTTGTACTTGTTCATGTGAATGCCTTAAGTGGGTCAACAGAAAGATAAAAAGAGTGGCTTAAAAACGAATTTTGACTGCAAATATCTTAATACATATTTTGTCTTAATCCAGATCCATCCGTGAAGGTGAGAAGGCAATGGATGCCTACCTGCAGCTGAACAACAGCCAGATTAATGAGATTGTGGCACTGGTGCGAGGCAAGCTGTCCAAACAGAACCGCACTACACTGCAGGCCCTGATTGTGTTAGATGTCCACGCCAGGGATGTGCTGCAGGAATTGTGCAAGTCCAAAATCAGCAGCGAATTTGACTTCTCTTGGCTGAGTCAGCTCAGATATTACTGGGAGGTAAAGAGTCAGCACAGTTATCTTTTGTGACAGTATTTTCTGAAAGTATTATATATATTTTTTCTTTTTGTGTTTTGTTAATGTATTGTAAAATTAGGTATGTTTGCAGATGTCTTCATGAATTTAATGTTGAACTTAAAATATGAGACACACTTAATATTCTTCATATCAGGAAGGACAGATGATTACCAGAATGATCAACTCCATGCTGCCATATGGTTATGAATACTTGGGCAACAGTGGCCGTCTCGTCATTACACCTCTCACTGACAGATGCTACAGGTAGGGACATATCTTTCACTCTTTCTACAGCTTTTAACTTTTTTAATGGCAGTAATACATATGTAACGGATAAACTTAAACAAGCTCATCACACCTTCTCATCTATCTTGTCTATATCTACTGGTCATTGTCATCACTATATCATGACTAAGGCTTCATGGCAGACGTAAGCATTTCTTTCAAATCCACATGCTCCAGAGAAATTATAGATGAAAAATTGGCACATTAACACTGGATGTATTAGATAGACAGGTTATTATTATTATTATGACAATGCTGGGTATTACAGTGGTTTTTACGTAGACATGCTTCTCTTTCAAAGGACCCTGTTTGGAGCCCTACACTTACACTTGGGAGGTGCCCCTGAGGGACCTGCTGGGACAGGCAAGACTGAGACCACCAAAGATCTGGCCAAAGCTGTGGCCAAACAGTGTGTGGTCTTCAACTGCTCTGATGGTCTGGATTATATTGCCCTTGGAAAGTTTTTCAAGGTAATGGTCATTTTACTTCTAATACTATGTTGTTTTTGCATTGACAATGTAAGCCTGGATATACCTTAGGTTTGTGCTGTTAGTTGGGTCTTGTGTCCAGGTGTTACCGCACAGAGAATGGCTAATGAGTCCTTATCTGGAGTGGCAGTCGCTAACACTAAGTTGTTACATGTTTAAGGAATAATCTTATTTTAAGGTCAGGGTTATTTGTAAAACTTCTTAAACCCGTTTGTTTTTATGTGGCTGGTTATACTATTATATATGTATTTTTAAGTCTGTTTTTGTGATAATTATATACCTTTTTTAAAGGGTTTGGCCTCTTGTGGAGCCTGGTCCTGCTTTGATGAATTCAACCGTATTGATCTTGAGGTGTTGTCTGTGGTAGCCCAACAAATTCTTACTATCCAGAGAGGTAGGTGTCTTAAAATACAAATATGTTTTTTTGGGAAAAAATGTATTAAATGTCACTTCACTGTATTTGATTGGTTGAAAATCGTTTTGACAACTTCTAAACGCAAGTTATATTTTTGTCAATTTTCCAAATTATTTCTATTTTGTATTTGATACAAATGCCTTACATTTTACCCCTGTCTTATCCAGCCATTAATGCGGGTGCAGACACCCTGTTGTTTGAGGGGACTGAGCTGAGGTTGGATCCCACATGTGCTGTCTTTATCACCATGAACCCAGGTTATGCAGGGCGCTCAGAGCTGCCTGACAACTTAAAGGTACTGTACACATAGTCACATTTGTCTGGTGATGAGCAGTAAACTAAGGCCTTGTTTGGTTGAGATATTCGAAATATAGAATTTGCTGGTCTTGATTTCATATGATATTTAATAGATTCAGACTGTGAATAATAATGATATATAAGTTATTACTGAAAGTTGGATGGAACATTTGTAATACATAAATGTTTTAAAGAACTGTGTTGAAGCTGAAATTTATGAATGCAGTTGATAAAATCATAAAATTAGTTAAAAGCTAGTGTCCAAGGAATAGAAGTCTTTTTGGATCTCACTCTTACAGGTATAACAAAAACTCCCAATTTGATCAAAACTATTCCATAATAAGTTGATACAGGTGATATACATCATTAGTGCTTTCTTGTTGCAGGCTCTCTTCAGAACAGTGGCTATGATGGTCCCAGATTATGCCCTGATCTCTGAGATCTCCCTCTACTCCTGTGGCTTTGTCAGTGCCAGGCCACTGTCTGTGAAGATTGTGGCCACATACCGTCTGTGCTCAGAGCAGCTGTCTTCACAGAGTCATTATGATTATGGTATGAGGGCTGTCAAGTCTGTACTCACAGCTGCTGGTAACCTCAAGGTATTGATACCTTTATTTAAGTTTGAAAAAAAGGAATTTTTTATCAATGACAACACATGGGCCTTGAAAAGAAATAATAGATTAATATATATAAAATGTGTGTGTTTAAGATTTACATAATTGTGAACTGTGTGTTAAAGTTATGTTTATTCATTGTTTATTATTTGTTAATTTTCACTGTGAATTGTTTCAATTACTAGTTGAAATACCCGGAAGAGAATGAAGACATTTTGATGTTACGTTCCATCATTGATGTGAACCTGCCCAAGTTCTTGAGCCACGACTTGCCCCTGTTCCATGGTATCACCTCGGATCTGTTCCCTGGCATCAAGCTACCAGAGCCTGACTACGTGGCCCTGAATGAGGCAGTCAGGCAAAACTGCGATAAGATGAACCTCCAGTGCACTCCGTTCTTCCTGGAGAAGATGCAGCAGATTTATGAGATGATGATAGTGCGTCACGGCTACATGATTGTTGGTGAACCCTTTGGTGGCAAGACTTCTGCCTACAGAGTGCTGGCAGGAGCACTGGGAGATCTGCATGAGAAGGTAGGAATTGGAGAGGTTATTACCCATTTATCTTATGAACAAAACCTTGTTAATTCACATACATTTGAAGTCTGTTATAGTTCATCTAAAAATTTAAGTTTTGCATTACTAAGACTTTACAGGAATATTGTTTTGAACATCATGTCAATTATTTTCTGATTTGTAGGGTCTAATGGAAGAAAACAAAGTACAAATCTTTGTCCTGAACCCCAAGTCCATCACCATGGGTCAGTTGTATGGTCAGTTTGACCCTGTGTCCCATGAGTGGTCAGATGGTGTGCTGGCTGTGTCTTACAGAAACTTTGCACAGTCTACAGTAAATATTATTTTATTTCTGCTAAGATTTCTAGCACATGTGAAATCTGGTCATTCAGATATAATGGTTATGTATCGATTGGCATCAGTCCAGCCATTAGTAGTTTTTTTTTTCTTTAATTGTAAGAAAACTTAATTTGAAAGAATTTAATATTACATTATGTGCATTATCTTTATCATATCTTTACTGTAGAAACTTGAAATATAGAAAGCGCAATAATCTGTATAAAGTAGTATTGTGTAAGAAACAATAAGCAGTGTTTCTGTGGCCTCACCATGGTGTTGTATATCTACAGACCCCAGACAGGAAATGGCTCATCTTTGATGGCCCAGTGGATGCCATCTGGATTGAGAACATGAACACCGTGCTGGATGACAACAAGAAGTTGTGTCTGATGAGTGGTGAGATTATACAGCTGGCCAGCACTACCAACCTTATGTTTGAGCCTATGGACTTGGAGGCTGCATCCCCTGCTACTGTGAGTAGCAAACAACATAAAATCCATTACTACATGAATAAAGTGATATGTCAGAGCTTTTCTCTTTGCTGGTTATATTGGTCACTTTCTTGACTGACAACTGACAGCTTGAAGTAATTGTCAACACCTGAGTTAGAGTTGTGGGTCATTCAAAGCAGTCGGATAATTTATAACGTTAACACTTGAAAATTTTTTATATACAACTGGACTTGGGGACATTTTGCAAGACTGAATAGATTTAAAAAGGCCATTGGACCAACTGTTGTGATCAATAGGTCAGACAATTTCAGCATGACAGAACATTTTTACCTCAAAGACCCATTGTTGCTATTTTTCCAGGTGTCCCGCTGTGGTATGATCTACATGGAGCCGTCCTCTCTTGGTTGGCGGCCAGTGGTCAAGTCCTGGCTGAATGTGCTACCATCAACTCTGAATGAACTACACAAGCAAGCCATTAATGAGCTGTTTGAGAGGTTTTGCGATGCCTGCCTGGCTTGTGTCAGAAAGCAGATGAAGGTATAATAAGGAAAATATATTTTATTGTTTCAATTATGAAGGAAATAATAACCGGTTGAAGTGATGAAGTTATTTTTTTCTTTGAAAATTTAGCATCAACCCAACAATCATTACTTAATAAGTTAAATGCTTATTTTCCATGCATTCACAGTGGTAGGTTAATTGATTAAAGGTTTTGCATTAAGAAGATTTTTTTTGTAAAATAAAATGTTCTGTGATTTTATGTAACCAATTCCTTCAAAAAGAAAGAAAATTAAAAAGTCTGACATTGTTGATGAATTGTCTTATTGTTATTCCCAGGAACTCTCTCCAACTTCTGATACCAACCTGGTCAAGTCTTTGATGAACCTGATGGACTGCCAGATGGATGAGTTCCAGGATGAAGCCAAGTTCAGTCAGCTGGATGAGAGACAGGTCTTTGGCTGGATAGAGGTATTGATAGATTTTCATTGGCAATAAATTCTGGGGTGTCACCAATCTGCAAAGCCTGCAATTTGATGTAGGAGAAGAAAGTTTTTTTTCTAAACAATGCAACTCGATGTCATTCATTCTTTATCAAAATGTTATCAGAACAAAGCTACTCCGACAAAGCCCAAGTCTTACAGCTGTGACTTATGTTATTCTTTATGCAACTGGCCTTTGTTCTCTTCCAGGGAATGTTCATCTTTGCACTGACCTGGTCTTTAGGTGCCAGCAGTGATGACAAGAGCAGGTACTCCATGGATGCATTGGTGAAAGAACTACTGCAGGTACTTACTATTATCATTGTTGTTGTTGTTGTTGTTACTATTATTATTATTATTATTATTTCTCTAGAGGAATGTAATCAAACATCATTTGAATCGAATGTGCTGCAGTAAATAAGGTTGCTAGTAACTTTTACATTGAGACTTATTTAACATGAAAACAGACCCGCAGTTATGATAGTATTTTGCATCTCATTTCAGGGTGGCATGCAAGAAGAAACGCGTGCTAAGTTGAGCCTGATAAATTTAGTGGATCCACCAATGAAGCCTTACATGGTAGACTTTCCAAAGGAAGGGACCATTTATGACTACAAATTCCTCAAAGAGGTATGATATAATTTTCTCTGTTTTTCAAAAATTGTTTGTCAATCCCCAATTTAAATACCACTGGTAAAATCAATCCTACAAGGTGTTACAAAATCATATTCGTATGTTCATCATATTTTTGTACAAATAATACCTATTAGCTAATTCTGGGTTTGTATTACAGGGTAACGGCAAATGGCAGAAATGGGACCTGGATATCAAGGATGCTCCCCCTATCCCCAAGGATGCCCTGTTCAATGAGATCATTGTCCCCACTGTGGACACCGTCCGCTATACCCACCTGATGATGACACTGGTCACACATCAGAAGACTTGCCTCTTTGTGGGACCCACTGGGACAGGAAAAAGTTGTTATATCATTGTGAGTTAGCATTCATTCATTTCACATGCACCCTCCATTTCTAAAGAAATTATTTATTTATTTTTCATTGTTTATTGAAATGATATTTGATCAAATATGTATTAGGTTATGCTGGTCAAGTTAAGACAGATTGTTTGTACTGAAGGATTATCAGCTTCAATACAGCATTAGGTCAAGTTATTGACCACCCTTTGGTTGCATCTACTTGGTAGCGAAATAGCTTTTATTTTAATCCTTTGTAGGACTTCCTGCTGAACAAACTAGACAAAGATGTGTACAAACCTAACATAGTGAACTTCTCAGCCCAGACCACCTGCAACCAAACCCAGAACATCATCATGTCCAAGCTGGACAAGAGGAGGAAGGGAGTGTTTGGTCCACCCCTGGGAAAGAAGGCTGTAAGTAAAACAATACATACATCACATAGTGTAGCAATGATCTAAATCCAGTCAACAATTACATTATTTCTATGTATTAGATAAAATGCCTCATAGTATGCTTCTATATAACATTTTGATATCCTGTGGCTTACTTTTCAGATTGTATTTGTTGATGACCTGAACATGCCAATGAGAGAGACGTACCTTGCCCAGCCTCCCATAGAGTTACTGAGGCAGTGGATGGACCACTGGAACTGGTATGACCTCAAGGACACCACCATGATCAAACTGATAGATATCCAGCTGATGGCAGCCATGGGACCACCAGGTACAGTGAACAGCAGAATTAACGACTGAGTTCTGAAAACAATTACACGTTTAATTTCTCTTTTATTTATGTTTTTTAACATTAAATTGATTAGTAATAGTGTATATTTGTTGTGCTGATATTTGATAAGAGTGCGATTTTCATCAGAAGTTGGTATGCTTCTCCTCATAGGTGGTGGTCGCAACCCGGTGACTCCCAGAATGCTGCGCCATTTCAACACTATCACCATGAATGAGTTTGACAATGAATCTATGAGTACAATATTCAGGAGAATCATGGACTGGCACATTACTTCAAAGTGAGTAGTTTATTGAAATAGAAATTAAAATTAAATAGGGGTATTTGATCAAAAACAAACAAACAAACAAAAAAAAACTTTCTTTTCAACTCTTATAAATAATCTGAAGTTTTCCACTTGACCTTATTTCATCCCCTGTTATGTAATTGGAATTAGTTCACTGTGATGACTGCTCTCGCTTTCCAGGGGTTTCTCCAAGCAGTTCAATGCCTGTGTAGACATGGTGGTCAGTGGTACTATGGATGTCTATAAGAAATCTCTGGAGATGTTGCTACCCACCCCAGCCAAGTCCCACTACCTGTTTAACCTGCGTGACTTCAGCAGAGTGGTCCAGGGCGTCCTGCTGTCCATACCTGACACCACAGAGGAACCCGCCTCCATGAAGAGGCTCTGGGTTCATGAGGTGGGTACTTATTGGATTACTGTTAAATAGATTTTCTTTTTTTTTTTTTGCTACCTTTGTGCTAGTCAAATGGAGTTCTCTACATTATATATTATTTATTTTTTAGTGAAATTATTGAAAATAGATTTTTGTCCATACATTTGACACAAAGTTCTTCTGTCCAACCAGGTGTTCCGAGTGTTCTATGACAGGTTGGTGGATGATGCAGACAGGAGCTGGCTCTATGGGTATGTTAGAGAAGTCGTGAAGACCAGACTGAGTGAAGATTTTGATCAACTTTTCATCCATTTGGATTCTGATGGAGATAATAAGGTATGGATATAACGGAATCAGATTTTTTGTGAAGAAAAAAATCAGAATTTTAGCAGATAATTTTCATTATTTAGAATGAGATTAAATTTTTTGTCTTTACTCAAAGTAATTTAACAGAATTTTTCTTGTCAGATATATATATATATATATATATATATATATATATATTGTTATTATTATTATTATTATTATTATTATTATTATTATTATTATTATTATTATTATTATGTATTTTCCAACAATAGAAATAGTTATTCATACTTTCCTTACTTTACTTCCAGGTAACTGAGGATGACTTGCGTAGCTTGTTGTTCTGTGACTTTGCTGATCCAAAGTCAGATGCTAAGAACTACATTGAGATCCGTGACCTGAACTCTCTGACCACTGTTGTGGAGGGCTACCTGGATGAGTTCAATAATATGAGCAAGAAACCTATGAACCTTGTCATGTTTAGGTAATTGTCTGCTTTCTATCATTATTTTTATTGTTATTGTTATTCTTATTGAACATAATATAGCTACACATTTTCACAAATATAACATTCCTATATTCTGCAAAAAAAAAATACATTTTAGTCATCAGTTTTCAAATTTAAGTATGATTAATCTTTACATTATTTTTGGATATGTTTTGGTGCATGTATGTTAAGTTTTAAGTTTTGAATGTCTTAAATCAAGAACTACTGGTATCTTATAACTTTCATTGCTCATGTATGACCTCCCTGTAACTTTCAGATTTGCCATTGAGCATGTGTCACGTATCTCCCGAATCATCAAGCTGCCCAGAAGTCACGCTTTGTTGGTGGGAGTTGGAGGATCTGGACGTCAGTCTCTTACCAGGCTGGCTGCACATATGTCAGACTATGATCTGCATCAGGTAATTAATGAGCACATAGTCTACAGCTGGGAAATAGTTATAGATGGGACAGAATAAAATGTTCCAGGAGACCGGCTTTGATTATACATTTAGTTGATATTTATCAATAAATATTGATGAATTGCATTTTAAAATGGCAAGGTGGCTTAAAATGAAACATGAGTTATGAAAATCAGAACAGATATGTTGAAAACAAATAGCCATGAAATGTGTTGCCCTTTCCAGGTTGAGATCAGCAAAAGTTACACCAGTGTAGAATGGCGTGAAGATCTCAAACTTATCCTGCGTAAGTCTACAGAGACTGATCAGCATGCTGTGTTCCTGTTCTCAGACACACAGGTGAGCAGGGGATTTGATGCTGAAAATTGGGAAAAATGAAAATCCTTTTAAAAAGTTACAATATAATAATAATAATAAAATAAAATAAAATAATAATAATAAAATTATGAAACAATGATAATGAAAACATCTGTGAAATTTTCTTCTGTTCATTTGGTAAGGACCTTTGGTGACTTTCAAATATAATGTTTCTTTATAGATCAAACAAGAATCCTTCCTGGAGGATATCAACAACTTATTAAACTCTGGTGAAGTTCCTAACCTTTACCCTGCTGATGAGAAGGCTGAAGTCTGTGAGAAAATGAGGCAAATTGACAGGTAAAACTCCAGAAGTAGAAATAATGTTCTAGTAATTCCAATGGGAGCTGTACTAGTACTACAGACACTTGAGAAATAGTATATATAACTTTCCAGTCTGGTGCTTAGATATGTTGTACATCAACAGCCTAATGCTTGTATAATTTAATGTGGTTTTCGTATTGCAGACAACGGGACAAGAGCAAACAAACAGATGGCTCCCCTGTCAGCTTGTTTAACATGTTTGTGGGGAGATGTAGAGATCAGCTTCATATTGTACTGGCCATGAGTCCTATTGGTGATGCATTCAGGAACAGACTGAGGAAGTTCCCCTCTTTGGTCAACTGCTGTACTATAGATTGGTTCCAGGTGTGTAGAACAGAGTGCAGGAGGTGTGACAGTGTGTTAGGTGTGGCATTGTGATAGGTGTTACAGTTTTCTAGGTGTGGTAGTATTCTAGGTTTGACCGTTAGTTATTCAAGCATTTCTGAAAAACAAAAATTACACATTTTGGTACTAAATTTTATAGCTTATCACTGTGTTTGTCTTCCCCAGTCCTGGCCAGAGGATGCCCTGCAGGCTGTAGCCACACGCTTCCTTGATGACATAGAGATGGAGGACAACATCCGATTTGGCTGTATTTCTATGTGTAAGGATTTCCACACCACCACCAGAGAGCTCTCAGAGAGGTTCCTGAATGAACTGGAGAGACACAACTACGTGACGCCCACATCCTACCTGGAGCTCATCAACACTTTCAAAGAACTGCTCAACAAGAAGAGAGAGTGAGTGTTGTGTTCCATGTTTATGTGCCATTCTTTACAATGTTGTGTTCCATGCTTATGTGCCATTATTTACCAGCATAATATCATTACTGTTGTTCTGTATTATGATGATTATGATATGCCAAAGCAGCATTTGATATATTTCATTCATTCCATACAGTCAAGTGACAATGATTGTGAAAAAAAATGAAATATGTTCACTGCTTTGATGTATGAATGCCCTTTCTCCTAGCGAGGTGATGAAAGCCAAGAGGAGATACGAGGTGGGTCTGGAAAAGCTCCAGTCTGCAGCCTCCCAGGTGGCCGTAATGCAGCAGGAGCTGACTGACCTGCAGCCACAGCTGGTGGTGGCCAGTAAGGAGGTGGAACAGATCATGATCAAAGTGGAGTCCGAGTCAGTGGAGGTGGCCAAAGTTGAGAAGGTGAGAGCATGGTCTAGTGCTTCTTTTTTTACTGTTTAATGCACTGAACTGGGATATTCCACATGTTGATATTTTGACTTACATATAGTGAGAGGGATGGCTTGAAATTGTAGATTGACAGTACTGTATTGTGTCATACATTATTATCATGTTTTGCCTCAAATGAAATTCTGCACATGACATTTTATTTATTCCAGGTTGTGAAAGCTGATGAAGCTGTTGCCAATGAGCAGGCTTCGGCTGCTAAAGCTATCTCAGATGAATGTGAAGCTGACTTGTCGGAGGCCATTCCAATCCTGAACAGTGCACTGGCAGCTTTAGACACCCTCACACCACAGGTATACAGGACTTGAGAAGTTGTTTAAAGAATAAAGTTGGTAGATTTACAAAACAAGATGAGATATTACATGTGGTGCTCATCTTTTATTTGTTAAAAAAATCTGGTCAGAAAAAAAGGGTAGAATTTTCAAGCAAGTAATATTCCTGTGCCGATAACTGTACTGCATCTTTTGCCTGGATTAACAATCTATTCAATTTACTTAATTTATTTAATTTAATGCAGGACATCACCCTGGTGAAATCTATGAAGAGCCCTCCATATGGTGTCAAGCTTGTTATGGAGTCTATCTGTGTACTAAAAGGAATTAAACCAGAACGTATACCAGACCCCTCAGGGTCAGGCAAGAAGATAGAGGATTACTGGGGACCGTCTAAGAAACTGTTGGGTGACATGAAGTTCCTGGAATCCCTGCATTCTTATGACAAGGTAAATTTGCTTTGGAAATTGTTTAACTTGTGTTTTATGAGCAAGCAAAATTACATCACAATTGACACATTAATGAGAGCAATTATTTATTTTTTTGTTTGCTTATTTGTTTATATTTTGAGATATATTTACAAATTGTATACCTGCTATTACTTAACTATTTCTCAAAAGCAAAAGGTTGATATTTTTTGCATGTTTTCCTCTGTCTTCCAGGACAACATACCCCCAGCAGTGATCAAGATAATCAGGGAGAAGTATGTCACCAATCCTGACTTTGTCCCTGAGAAGATCAAGACTGCCTCCACTGCAGCTGAGGGCCTCTGCAAGTGGGTTAGAGCTATGGAATCCTATGACAAGTAAGTTTGTTTTTTTTACAACACTCAGCTATTCAAAGCCTTGATGAGAAGTTTATTCTTTGATGCTCTGTTGCATTTGAATATTAGGAAATAATTATGTTGAAATAGTTTTCATAAAAGTTCTGGTTTCCTCTGATTTCCCAATCAAAAGAAGTGTTTTTTTATAATTTAATATCTTTCTCTCCAGGGTGGCTAAGGTGGTGGCACCCAAGAAAGAAGCCCTAAAGAAGGCTAATGCTGAACTAGCAGTTGCCATGGCTGCACTGGAGAAAAAGAGGGCAGCACTGAAAGAAGTCCAGGACAAGCTGGCTAGACTGACAGAGCAGTTAGAGCACAACAAACAGAAGAAGGTGGACTTGGAGAACCAGGTGGATCTCTGTGAGAAGAAACTGGAGAGGGCAGAGCAGTTGATTGGAGGTCTAGGTGGTGAGAAGGACAGATGGAGCCAGTCTGCTGAAGAACTTGGCATTAAGTATATCAACCTGACTGGAGATGTACTGGTCTCTTCTGGCTTGGTGGCCTATCTGGGAGCTTTCACTTCATCATTCAGACAGGTAGGTTACCTGGAATGTAGGATGGCAAATGAAGGGTGTGTCCTTGAATTTAGTTTCAAATAGAGGATGGCAATGATGTGTGTGTGTGTGTGTTCATGTACATGTGTTCTTGTGTGTGTGTTTGTGTGTGTGTACTTACATGTGTATCTTTATATAAATATGAATTTGTGTATGAATCCTTGTACGGTACATGACCACTAAAATTCCACATGGATCAAGCTTAAATATATTAATTAAGTGGAATAAAGGGAGCGCATTTAAATATCAAGGTGTGCACTGAGTACACATTTGTGGTGTTTTTCCTAGGAACAAGCCAAGACGTGGCAGAATAGTGTGGTCAGTAAGAATATTCCATGTTCCCCAGTGTTCTCCCTGGTCACTACCCTGGGAGACCCAGTGGCCATCAGGTCGTGGAACATCTGTGGTCTGCCCACTGACAACTTCTCTGTGGAAAATGGTATCATTATCAGGTACATTATACAGGATTGAATTTTCATGTGAATGGGAAAAAAAGTGTAGTAAATAACTCACTGTACGTTGTTGACATAAAGTCAGTTT
Source organism: Lingula anatina (assembly GCF_001039355.2). Next base: position 336,186 of record NW_019775537.1, read on the forward strand.
TTAATAGCTGTAATTCTTTATGTTTTTCAGCCCTTTTTTATTATTTTACCTTAAAGCTGATATTATTATACCTTAAACTTTCGGCTTTTGAGGCTATTTGGTGCTTCTCATAGGTGTGGCAGCAGTTTTATGCCTGAACAAAAGATCATTGTAAAGTTGTTTTTGAGAAGTCAGTAACTGATCATTTATTTTTTCAGTAATGCTCGTCGTTGGCCCCTCATGATAGATCCCCAGGGCCAGGCCAATAAGTGGATCAAGAACATGGAGAAAGCAAACCAGTTGGCTGTTATCAAACTCAGTGATAGTGACTTTGTCAGGTCCCTGGAGAATGCTATACAGTTTGGAACTCCAGTAAGTGTATGAATTGACATCAGAATAGATCATTTAAGTAAGGCTTTTAAATAAACAGTGGTCTATGCAAATAAACATATATGTCATGGTATGGTCTATCGGGTCAGGTAAGTTAAGTCAATTAACACTTGTTAATTAAGAAGTGAGATGTTTGCAGATATGTCATTAAGATTAACCATTTTCCAGGACACTGATATATCTTTCATG